>JAVQKC010000737.1:0-23443 GCA_036025475.1 Philypnodon macrostomus
TTGACACTTTTTTGTTAAGTACATATTTCCACATGTGTTAATTCATAGTTTTGATGCCTTCAGTGTGAATCTACAATGTCAATAGTCATGAAAAGAAAGGAAACTCATTGAATGAGAAGACGTTGGCGTAGGTGTGATAAAGAAGCTGTAAGATGGAGAGGGTCAGGAATGAGTTTTGGAGATAAAATCAGTTATGCCAAATAGAGATGGTTTGGACAGAGGAGGGACAGTAGATCAATTGATAAAAAAAATTGAAATGGTGAGGTTAGAGCCACCAGGCAAGAGGCCAAAACCAAAATTATGGATCTAGCGAAAGAAGACATGTAAAATAGTTGGTGTGAGAGAAAAGAATGCAGGGAATAGGGTTCGATGGAGGCAGATGATTTGTTGTGGCAACCCGTGAAGAAAATTGCTCGGAAAGTGAAAAACACTATTGCTTTTGCCTGCCTCGTTTTTTCACTGTGCTATTCTGGCAGCTGTCTTACAAGAGGAGCACTGGGCCAATCTCAAACGTATCCCATTTAATCAAGCCATTTCGATTCATTCCAGCTGATAGTAATGAGAACAGCTTTCAAATATTCTCCTCTGTATGCTCTATTGCCTGGTTCAAAATGAATATTCATTCAGTTTGGATGCTACATCAAACTTGAGTTGCTCCTCTGATACACAGACCTGTTATGGACATGTTATGAGAATTGTTCCCCCCAATGAATGAATGCGAGAGAGTGAATGTTTTCAGTGCATGTCTCTCCTGTGATTAACTGGCCACTGTCCAGGCCCAGGGTATACCCCACCTAAGACCCCTAGTTGCTGGGATATGCTCCAGTTAGCCAGGACGCCTAATGGAAATGAGCAGAAGATAATTAATAAATGAACATGCAAAGATGGCACAATGAACCAGATTTCAAAGCTCTAAAAATGTATGTATGTATGTATATGCAAGGACTTGTGTATTGCTGGTTTGAAAAAAAAAAAACACTTATAGAGTAAATATGATATAAATGCTTTTACCACAAAGTTCTTTCTTTTATTTACCAATGAAATCTTCACATCTTCAATTGAGCATGTTTGCTTTTGCAGCCATTGATGCTACCGTCTGTAACACTGCCAGCTACACAATGTCTTATCGTCTGGGCTTTGGTGCATCCCTTACTCCCATCCCAAACCATACAGCCACGGTCACATCCAGTCACCTGTGGCCTGCGGAAGAAGAGTTATAGGCACTGAGCTGGAGCACCTGCCCTTGTGCCACTGAGCACCGTTTCCCACCAGCTTGCTAATGTCAACCTCCCTGATATGCACAGCAGGGGAGTAGCAATTTTACACTGCATGCGAATGAGACAGGAGAGCAATCTGCTGGCCTAAGAGCCTCATAATCAGCACATCATTACTAGAAGGTGGTTGGAGCACAGGTGAAGCGGCTGTGGAGGGAGATGGGGGAAGAATTACAGGCGGGAAGCTATGGATAACATCAAATGAGCCCCTTGTTGCTGTGTGGATGGTCTGTTACTATATATGAAAGAACACCATAAAACCAAGCAGGTATATGTTATTTAGAAGATTCACAATGGAACTCTACAAAGACTCATAAAAGGAGGGATGTCACTAGGATTTAGGTTGGTTTTTCTGGTTTCTTTAGAGTTTAGTCCATGTTTAGTCCTGGTTTAGAGTTGTTTTTGTCCCTGTTTAGTCCTGGTTTAGAGCTGTTTTTGTCCCTGTATAGTCCTGGTTTAGAGCTGTTTTTGTCCCTGTTTAGTCCCGGTTTAGAGCTGTTTTTGTCTTGGTTTGGACCTAGTTTGGATAGTTTTGTCTTGATTTAGATCTAGTTTAGACCTATTCTTGGTTTAGTTCTAGTTTAGCCCTGGTCTAGCCCTCTGCAGTCTTAGTTTAGCTTTAGTTCTGGCATTGTCATACCCATGGCTTATTTGTAGTTGATACTTTATACCTGGTTTAGACCTGATTAAGACCTATTTTATACAATGACTTACTCTTGTGGGGATGGCACCACTCTATATACAAACCTAAAATAGTCCTTGCATAAAAGGGACTGTGTTAAGAAAACACCCCTGCAGCACAAGAGCATAGCACCTCTGTTTACTCTTCAGCCAGCATTTTTTTTAAAACGAAACCCACTCTGAAGCATCCAGGATGTTAGTCAATATTACCACCGCCAGCTCTGCTTTTCTTCCAAACTTGCTAAATCTAATGGCGCACACACGCACACACACAATGTAAAGAGATAATATGTTTCTGAGGGTATGATATTGTGACAGTTCTCTGAAGTTTGCCTTGCCCCTGGTGCATTTTTCAGTGAGTTCAAAAGAATCGGGGACAAAGCTGATAGTAATACACACATATAGCCTGCTGTATATGTACTAATGTGTTTATAAAGGGGCCCACCTTTTTCATGTTCTTTTTTACCTCGGTCTCTTCTCATTATCTTCAATTGAAAGGAGGCAACATGACATTCATTTCAGAAATTGTGTTTGGGTTTATGCCTAATCCCAACGCCATTGCAATTTCTTTCATAGAAAACTTCTCTGGCAAAGCAAGGCCTATGTATTTACAGCTTAAAAACACATCAAAAACACAAATTTACTTGTCGCATGTTCGTTTTGGATATCGCTGCCTTTTAGTTTGAATGTGTCAACAGCCAATCCATCATAGCTGTCAAGACTCCCTTGTGCCATTTTCTGCCGCGTGGTGGCAGTAGCGTAAAGAGCAGAGCCGTTGATATGTGAGTGAGGCGCGCTGCTATAGACTGTGGTCAATTCATAAAAAGAAGTAGGTATTGTTGATATGTGTTAGACATTGTTGGAAATAGGGTCACATAATGTCATGGATAGAACAGAAGTATTTTATAGCCTATAGGTTTGAAATGTCATCTCAACAGGTGATCAATTAAGCACGCTGTTCTTCACAAGTGCCAATGTAAAAAAAACTAGCATAACAATGCAGCATTTAGTCAAAACGTCCAAATGTAGTGAAACTAACCATTTCAGCGCCCGGTTTTGTTTGTTAAAAAGCTTTCGTTTTGGTCCAATAAAAAGTATAAGATGTCAACATCCAGACAGTAAGCTAAATTAAATTGGACTCCGCCTTGCCAGTGCGAGACTAGTTCGTGGACTCCTGAACACTCACTCTCCTCCGATCTCGTGCATCACGGCGCTGCTTCGCCCTCAGTCACTCACCGGCTGTAGTGAGGCTCGCTGTGACGCACGGGCTCAGCTCTTTCAGCGGCAGCAGTCAGGACTCTTCCACCGGAGTGTGTGGCCAGCGTGCAACATGTTCCCGGCGTGGACAAGGGGAAAGAGTCGTGCCGGAGCGGACTCGATGCTGGTAGTAGCACCGCACAGCATGATGAGACGTACCGGACAGGGCGCACAGGTGTGGGTCTCCTGTTGGATTCTTCTGTCCATTGTGATGCGAGGTGTTCAAGCTCAAGGTAAATCAACTACAACTGTCTTTTGTGTGTTACAAGCGCGCCAATTGGTTTCAGAAGATGATGCTTTTGCTTGGATCACAAATACTTCAAACGGTACGCTTGTCCGTGCGTTTTGATGCAAGTGCTTTGTCAAAGTCATAGAGCCTACACTGTAACAATAGTTGAAATCAAAAGTCGGGCAGACTACAAAAAAACTGTTTCAGATCCATTAAGCCAAAATTACTAGTCTTGTTAATATGGTGTGACTTTGTGTGTTTTTTGTGTGTTTTTTTGGTTTTTTTTTTGTGTGTGTGTTTTTTTTGTTTTTGTTTTTGGGCTTTAAAAATTTTGTTACACAAACTAGGAACCCTTCTCTATTAATATCTCTTGTATGAACTCGGTGACAATGAGACGAGGCCATAGTTTGTAGCCTTGTCTCTTCCCAAAGGCATGTGGAGGGCTTCTTACAGGTGGTAAAAGGGCTTGTATTTGAAGTGTTTTCTTCTCTATGGTTTTCAATCTTATCATCACAACTCTCGGTGCAGCAATGTGCTAAAAGCAGCATAATCCCTTTGGTTGTTGTCTTTGAACAGGTCGCGTCGCTCTAAGTGTTCCCTAACCTTATCTAAAGCTCGTCTCAAGCATCTTTTATTATGCAGGGCACAGTTCCCAAAGCTGTTATTACTGTCCTTCTATCCAGCGAATACGCCTCCAGTCTGTGTTGAGCTACTTCATAGGGCTTTACCTTTTTCTACCCCCTCAAACAGACCCCGTTCTCATCTTAACATTTGGTATTCAGGCCCCTTTTTAGTGTTACAGGCTGCACATTTGCATCGGTGAGAGATTCCACCCTCTCTTTTCCCCTTGAAAAGCACCTCTTCAGTGGTCGGAGCTTGGAGTTTGTGCAGATTTTTAGTCTTTGTTGGGGGTCCTCTCAGCAGAAGCCTTCTTGAGTTGCATCTACTCCTCATGGGGCGGTCCATGTTTGCAAATGAACGTCAGTGCGACTCAGGCTAGAGATGCTGTGCCTTCTTCCCAGAGAGCAGTGGACCTTTGAGGATTCCATAAATTAGGCAACACACTCAAACACACACACACACAGTTGCAGTGGGCTCGGGGGAACTGGAGGTGGCATGTACTTGTTTTTCAGCAGGTGTCTACTGGGGCCCCTGCTGCGGTTAATACTGCTGGCGTTTTTGTTGCTCCGGAGGATACAGGAACAACCTTTCTCCTGCCACTGACTGTTCACAGCAGGCCATTTGAAGACTTATTAAAACCCCTAATCGAAATAACAAGGAAAGAGATGGGAGTTTTGTCTTTTGTAACCTCCTAACAGGCGCCACCTTCCTCCACTCAAGCTGTTCTGAGGGTGTAAAATTGACTGTGGACTTTGGGGATGTCTAAACTAATATAACCAAGGACAAAAAAGTGTGTTGATGTTCACTTTGAATGTATCAGAGCCAAATTGTTATTGAGGAACAAGCTTTACTTTGGTAACCACAGTCTTATTAGCGGGACTTTGACGTTTATTGCCAACATCTGATTCAATGTCAACTACCCTATTAGAATTATCACCAGAATGCCTTTGATGAGAATTATTTGGCAAGCCTCAATGTGACTCAAAAAGACCAAAGAGATTAGAAACTCACAATAGAAGGTGTTGTCAAATCTGAAAAAGTAATATGGACTGATAGAGGTATGATTCAGTCTCCAATGTCAAAATCAAGCCTGCTCCCTGCTAATGTGTGTTCTGTGTGCGCCTGTTGGGGCTTTTTAGTGCCTTTGTGTGTTTGTGTGTTGCTGGTTATGTCCCTCTCTATTGAGCCTTAATCTAGATAGCAGCACATTGACATTCTGCCAAACAGCAGCTGCTATAATTTTCTGGACGTACGTTATTATGCGGCTTGACAGCTGTCAGCCATTTCAAAATCTTTAAATCTGATGATAATCCAGCGTGCTTACAAAAAATACATTTGTTTAAAACACTCCCAATCCTTGTGTGATTAAAACTGGCTTCTCTAATGCGGCCACAGGATCATAATTCATCTCTTACTACAGTGGCACTACTCTCGCAGACACGCAAGTGCACACAAACAGTGCCAGGGAACGATAGAAAAATCAATGTGTACAAGATTACACAAGTCCATCAGAAGAAATATAATACACTTTTAATAGAATCAAAGGCAGCCACAAACTGATTACAAACCTGATCATCTGTGCCCACTCTTACAACACTCCATCACAAGTAATAGAAAGCTTCATCTATTTCTGCAACTTCAGAAAAATGACTGTACGCATCAAAAATGAAATATATACAAGCATTCTGTAAGTGTTATTAAATTCCGAGTCCAGTCAATGAAGTTAATGCCTTTCTCTCCACTGTAGTATAGTATATACATCAGGATGGTGTGCATGTTTGTGTGAAAATGGTGGCCCTTTAAGTCCTTAGAAAGCCTTAATTACGCCCGGGGTGTAGCTGTGACATATGTACCACCCTGTTTTGTGAAATGTAGTTAATTAAACATGTTTACTGCTCCAGAGAGCTAACAGATGTCTGCAGAAAGTTGGACTAAATGCTTGTTTTCATCACAATGAGATTCAAGGCCAAAACGACCAGCTCGTGGCTCTTGCACAGCCTCAGGTGAGAACAGGATGGCAGGCTAACTTTCTCCTTCTTTGTGTTCACTGCCTGTCTCCATGTTGGCTGCTTGGCTGTCGTCTCTCTTGATGCCAAATGCTGTCAACGCATGCTTATTTATGTTGCCACAGGACGCTCAGTTCACCAGAAAGAAACAGCTTGAGTGGGGAAAAGAAACCATAAAAAAAGTCTTATTATCAGTAGATGTTGCATTGATATTTTCAACAATCAACATGAATGGAAATGGAAACAACTGCACCCTCAAAGTGTAACTAATGATTACAATCTCCTGTTTTCATAGCTTCAGGAGGCTTTTAATTGGTTCAACTGAGCTGCAAAACTGTTTACAGTTCATAATGTGAATGTAATCAAATTAACTCATACCACAGGGTTTTGGCTTTCACCCTTTGCCCAGTAATTGCCATTTGCCCAAAGGAATATGATAATGGTGATTTGCATGGGGCAAAGGTTCTCACTCCATGTGTCTGTCATTCTGCCACATAACTGTAGCTTGCTCAAATTATTACCCACGATGCTAGACTTGGTTTTGCAGTGCAAGTGTTAAGGGCCTATTAACATATTAGTTTCTGCTGGAAAGTCAGTATTCGCAAGGCATTGTCCTGTTGAATTAAAGTTGGACTAAAACTATAGTATATTGTATACTGTAAAACTAAACATGGCACACAACACTGTTCTATTCTGGGAGGTTGATTTTCTTAAATGCCAAACAAGAATACTTTAGTTGATCACCAAGAGCAGAGTCTGAGCAGGATCCAACCAGGACTTCAACAAGTCTTGAACAGGACTAAACAAGAGCTAAACCAGGACTTCAGATAACTAGATAAGGCTTCTACTATATTTTCATTTGGTCACACAACTCTTCATCTACAACTCTTTTAATTGGACATTATCTTTGTCTTAATATATGTCAGATGAAGAGCTTAACATTATTACAATGATTATGTAATATGCTGTTCAGCCTTATGTACTAGTAGTCTTAAATCATGGATTTTGTGATCTCCACTTCTGATTGGATGTTGTTTTGTAAAACACTGTCTAAAGCATAATAAAAGCAGAAGAGCTTAGTAGAAACAATAGGACTGATCTATATTGACAGCACATCAATTCAGGTAGCTCTTGAATTTAGTAGCACCATGGACGAGAGCCAAGCCAGTTTCTTTCCTTAAAGCCACTGTCTTTTTATATTTTTTTAACAATAGTGAATGTGACCAAAGAAAGCAATGATTCTTCTGTGGCCAGTTTTAATCACATTGCTCAGAGTAGCGTTGTTTTCACATTTCTTCCTGTTTACTAATGAGGAAGAGAAAACTGCAGGGGGAAAAGAAGCAGATTTTCATAAATTCATTCTCCTGGCTAAATGTCTAATCAATTTGGAGCCGAACTGGAAGGCAAGATGCAAGAACAAAAAAATGATGTTTGAAAGAATGGGTCTTGCCTCGAGCCCCAGGACAGAAATTGAAAAGGGGAATAACCTTGGATATGAGAAGTGCCACTATTCTTTAATTTGCCTAATATTCTTTTGACAAGGGAAAAGGGTTGTTGCACAAGTAGTATTATCAAAGCTAGGGGCATTGTTAAACCCTTTAAACCCCGCCCCCCCCCAAAGTTCCCAAGCCCACTAAAAGTAATTCATAATACGCACCTGGGCCAAACCATGACTATACCAGGGCTAAACTAAGACTAAGGCAAGGACTAAATCAGTTCTTAACTAGTCCTAGTCTAAATCTAAACCCCTACCAATACCATATATGTTCTGCAACTAATTTGGTCAGTCCTATGCCACCCCATATGGTAAAAATCCTACAATCTTCCCTGATCAAAGAACTATCCTAAGTAGCTATTTGTGGAGGAAAACAAACCTTCAAATGGTGTCATTACTTTGATCCTAGTGAAAAAGAAGGATTGTGCTGAAGCAGTGTATTCTTGGACCATGCATTCAAGCCCCAAGCTGTTCCATGTAAACATTTAAACACAAAAGGCAACTCCAGAGAAAGAAGAACTGGTGGCAAGAAACAATGGTTTTTACAGCATAATGTGAGCACTGAATCTCTGCTCTCATTCTCAGAGCGGCCTCTCCTGGGGACCGCTGAGTGTATTCTTGTGTTGTAAATAAAATAGCAAAAGAGCCAAAGAAATGGAAGAGGTGCCACGTTGGGGGTTGGCCCGTGTTTCCAGTAAAAAAAAGGCTTTTTGTAGCGATCAATTCTTCAGAAAGAGAAGGGGTTTTTGAACCTTGTGGCCTTTTCATGTCTGGTGGACTCACGCCAACCAGTGGCAAATTCTAGTTTTAGTATTGCTTTAATGTAATGTGATATCAAGCACCACACCGACATAGACCAAAAAATGCTGCTGTGTCAAGTCTTGAGTAAAGCATCAAAAGCTCTGGCTGTCTGTGTTGTCTGTGGCAGGGGTAGGGGAGCATCTACTAATTGAAATCTTTAAAGGGTTCAGTCCTAACCAGTTCATATTGCTGCTGTGTCCATGGGCAAGACATTCCCACCATGCCTGTGTGTTTTTTATGATTTGTCATTGCACAGTATGACTGCTACTTTACTGTCAGTCTGCCATAGGGCAACTATGGCGACAGATTTAGCTTACCACTACCATTCTCAAGTGAAGTGAATGGCTTTTGCGCTCAGTGTTTTGAGTGCCTATAACACTTCACTTTAAAATGAATGCATTAATGATTCAATGGATCATATTAACCACAGTTTACTCAACTCCATAGAAACGAACTAAGTCATCAACAATGAAGGCGAGGCTTGGTTTTCACCGACACTATTTCAGTCATGGTGTACTTTGTGTCCACGGGCAGGCAGGGTTTCTTCTGGGTAGAAGAAGCCACCATGCTTTCCATCTGCAGGGCTAACTTTGCATCAGTGTTCAGACCGCATTTGGCAGCGGGCCTACCGTCCCACTGGGGGTCTGGCATTGTGCCTGGAGCCGCTTCTGCCTTGTGCTGGGTATCGATTAGGACTGGGGCAGATTCTGAGTCCCTCTTGTCCTGTTTTCAACCACATGGGAGGCTCGATTATGTTTGATATCTCTTTTGTTTTCTTCATCACATCTCTTGTTCTTTTTTCCTTAATATAAAATGTGATTAGTGTCTTTGCTGCTTTCATGTAACGGTTATGAGCTATTTATAAACATGTATGTTGACCCTGTATCGTATCACCCTATATTGTACTGGTCAAGGTAGAATTTAGGGAAATATGGCCTCTGCTTTTGACCCCTTCTTCATTGTCACTGGGGAAAGCTGTTAGGGGAGCAGTGCTTGACCGCTGCAGTGCCTGGGGACCCGTGTCTAGACCTCCAGCTGGTGAATTAACCTTTTGTGTATGACAGGCTAACTGCTTATCTTATTACTTTTCCTTTCGGATTTCTGCACATTGATTTGGCAGACATTTTATACCAGACTCCATGCAGGCTTGGGAGTGGCTTGTGACCCTTTGTGGCTAGAATTGTACATTGATAAAAAATAACTCTTCACAACGAAATTACTTCAAGTGTTCTTTTCTATTACCGGCATATACTGTATTATTTCCTACCATTTACAGTTGTGCCATGTGGATAAATGCGTATAATTGTTTAGGTTAAGCCTTAACTCCCTGGCAGTGTAAGTTTGTGTGAGCATTTAAGTTGATGAAGTTGAAAAAGTCCTTCTGGCGAGTTTGCTGATGAGGGACTGTGTTGGTATGCACGGAGGAGTATAGCAGCTTGTCGTTTTAGCGTGGCTCAATCATCTATGTCAGTTTGAAGGGGTGATGTGATGGACAGTGACAGAGGCACTGCGGGCTTCAACTCTGGGGCTAATGTCACATCTGGATATTCTTTTCTTGGCCTCTGAGCTCAAGTGCTTCAGGTATGGGACTGGAAACATATGGGGGAGGGGCAAGTATAGGGTAAATACAAAAAATCTCTAATCTATCTCTATAGTGTTACTCATTCATTTTGTTGTATGTATGTCAGAGTACTGCTTTTTTGTTCCTTTCTTTCACAACACATTTGAATAGAACTGCACCTGGTGAATTCACTTGAATAAATCACAATAACTGATAAATGATATCAACACAGCACACTGAATGAGCAAATGAAGATATGTGAGGAATTCACCTGCTTTACATGCTTGAAGGATTAAAAGGTACAGTCTCTACAGTGTCTGTTTGACAATGAAACATCATTCTGCCAATGCACAAATTGAGTTTGCCATGTGTTTCTGTCGGAAATGATTTAGGATTACTTTAGAAGGGCTCTTCGGAGGTTAAGCAATAAGTCTTGTGGATTGCACTTCTGAAGGCAGCAATCCTCACAAGGATGAAAGAGATCTTTTGGAGATACATTTGCCTATTTATTTTAATTTCAAAGGCTGCAATAAAGAGGATTCTAAAAGAAACACTTTATTGTTTTATTACATGAGTAGAGATACATCCACATTGCGCATATTATAGTTTACACATGCACACACAGAGTTTCATTATTTCTAAATGAAACTTTCTCATAAGAATAAACCAGTATTTGAATGCCGTTTTCAGCACAACTAATGAAAGTAGGGCACAGCTATAAAGTCTCGTGTGAATAGGCAAAAGCAGCTTTTATCCTGTGTGGCGTCCTATTCCAATGGCCTTCTGTGCAGAGAGTCTAACACTTTAAAATGTTCATGTGTGTAATTAGATGATAAATAAACCATCACATTCGATATTGTGTCAGTAGCTGAGTTGGTAGATCAGGTTGTCCTTGTCTTGTGTCCTTGAGTACACTTTACCCACCTTGCCTGAATGTATGAACATGGAGGTGGTGATCTATTGCGTTTCCACATCAGTCTGCACCAGAACAGTGGCCTCATGTGTTTTTTACCACTAATAATGTGTGATTGTGGAGTGAATTAATACATCTGGTGCATTATGGGAGGAAATAGTTTCTGAAATTGACCAATAGCATTCTCAAGATTATCTCTATAGAAGCTATTGTTTTGGTTTCTTTTCCTTTTCCTTTAAACAGTTAAAAGAGCTGCCCGTTATTCACAAGTTTAAACATCAAATCTTACATTTGCCGCATGTTTAACTGTCATGTCACTGGGTAAAGCACTGACAAAAGAGACAACGTGTGCCTCGTCAGTCGGGCAGAGATTGCCAAAGTGTACAGTCGCACAATCCTTCTGTGCAGATCCAATGGTAGCTAGGAAACAGCTGACAGTAAAATGGGGGGGATCAAAAGGATTAGTGTGCCCAGTTAGAGATCCCAACAGTAACCCTTCCACTTCTCCCACAGCCAGGGTTTTTAAACATTCACTCGTGTATTTCGCTGCTATTCTCAGAACGGTAGCACCATCCCATCTGTGGTGGTCCTCCCCGGTGTCTAATTGTCACCCTTTAGATTCTTTTACTTTCTAACTCACATGTGTAGACAGGCTTTGTGCAGGGAAAGGTCAGTGTTTAAATGAGAGAAATGAGTTTATTAAACACATATTTTTGCTGTGGTAAATTTATGGACTGCATATATTATATATATATATATATATATATATATATATATTGTATTGCTAGGAAGTAAATTGTATATATCGTATATTGCAATAATCTTGTTTTTTTTTATGTTACAGATTTGAATATTTCTCAATTCTGAGCCTTAGATGAGGCTACGTTGTAACCCAAAATTATTTAATTTAGTCTTCTGTTTAGCCATGGTTTAGTCCTGTCTTTGTCACATTATCATTGTCAAAACTATGTAACCATTCATATGGCTACCACAATATTTAACTATATTTCTATGTTTAATATAGGTCTATGTTAAAAAAAAAAATCATCATGCATCCTTAGTCAAATGCAAACATCTGCACCAACAAAGTAATAGAGACCAAACATTGTGGGGCTGTATCTAAGAAAAGAATGATGCACATGTCAGACACAATCAGTGCTGCCTTTTGTGATCTGAGTGAGATTCTCTGTCAGTGGAGCTCGAGACGCAGCCTGTTTAATTCTTCAGGGGGTCCGCCCCATTCCAAAAGCCTTGGTCACTGTCACCTCTCGTCTCTGCACTACAGAAAGATAGTTCTCAGCAAGCGGGTCCCAGGGTCCCCTATTGGGTTTTCTACTATATTGTGTCCCACCAATGTGAGAGACAGCAGACATGTGAACACACTCTGGAGCTTTGCCCAAGAGTGCAAAGCCAAATCGGATCTACATCACATGTGACGTACATATGATGGCTCAAAACTGATTTGTGATGCCTGACTTCATGCAGCGTTAGCATTAGAGTGGCATGGAGGATAGCCTATTGTTGCCTCACCCCCCTTTGTAAGCAGGTTCCACATGCTGACACTGATGGATGCAGCTTTCCTGGCTTGATTTTAGAAAAGCTTTAAAAAATATATTTTATGGTCATGCTTCTTTGAGATAGGGCTGCACAATGCATCAAAATATGCAAAATTCATAACATAAAACTAACTGTATTGCAATAATGTTATGGACTTCTGACTGAAATATACACTGTTAAAGTAAGCATCTAGAGTGAACATTCTAATAACTGATAATGATTTTAGTCTTGACTCAGTCCTTTGGTCCTGGTTTAGTTTTTAGTTCAGATTTAGCCCATATCACAAACTATAATAATAACAGAACTGTTCTACCTGTTGTCTTTCTGATATCATGCAGCCCTGCTTTGAACTTCAGTCTTTCATAGAAAACCCATTTTCTTGTTCTTGAAAAGAGAGTGTTTTGTATCCTTTGCGCTCTGTGGACTTGTGCTGTGTAGCCCTTAGGGACAGCTGAAATGAGAGCGTCAGTTGGATTATATCATTTTAATGAAGTTGCTCTTCTTGCCAATGTTTAATTTAATAAAATTCAATTAAAAAGCTTCGTCCCTCCTTGTAATCAATCAGGGATTGCTGTCATTAGATTATAGACAAATGTGAGAGGAAATGCCCAATGAAAATAGTGCCTATATTTGCTTTATTTTGAAAAACTGTAGTGAATAGGCCTTATTGTCAGGTATAGAACAAGGGTGGGATAAGTATACTTTGGATGTAGAGCACAATTTACATCTGGACGATAGATGTAATCATCTGTGTTGTCTTCTTTTCTTTGTGAAGCCACTTGAGGCTCCATAATGCTGCATTGTAGCTACAGTGCACTATGTTAAAATGGTTGAAGCGCTTCAGCAACATTCGCACTGTATTTGCATAAAATGTACAATAATATTGCTATAACATTATGACTAGTGATAATTTGGTATCCATTTTTATATAAACTAAAATGTAGACCAGGGCTAAACCAGGAGTATTTAAGGACTAAACCCGGACTAAATCGGGACCAAATCAAGATGAAACTATGGTTGAATCCAGATCAAATCAGACACTCTACAATATAGTATATTTGTTTATTTAAGGATCCCATAAAGACTGATGTTCCTCTGGTCCACACCATTTCTACTGGATTGGAGACTTATTTTGAGTATACGTTTTTGTGTGTTAGAAAATAACATTATTGCTTATTATTTATTTTCTTGCAATCCTAATATTGAGATAACGTTACATTTGTGATAGAGAGCGCCGTTACATAGCTACAGCGTATGTTGAAATGGTTGATTTTAGCGACATTTATAAGAAACACTGGGAACATTGAACACAGTAGTACTACTGCAGAGCTGACATATGCAAACTCAAAGGGTGGTGGTGTTTAAAAGCTTTAATAACACCAGCCCAATGTTCGCTGCACTCTGCATCATTGAAAGCTTGTTTTATTAATGTTGTCCAGAGTGAAGTACGGCGGGTAGCGGAGTTAGGGTGGGGGTAAGATGCATTGTACCCTTGATTTAAAACAATGGACATGAAAAAAACATGACCAACCTTTGAACGAGAAACTCCATTACTTTAGAAAGCCCGACGCCCAGAATAGTAACGGAGAGAAGGCTTGATGGCACTTAAAAACGGACCTATTATGCTAACTTGACTTTTCGGAGCTTTTTACCATGTCAAAAACATAACTGGAATTGTGTTTTTAATTCATTTACCCATGTTTGTGAAATACTGTATGCTGAGGTGTTAACCTTCTTAGGAGCTGAAAATGCTTGGTTTTATCTTTCTACTCAGATGAAACCCCATATTACTTTGCATTGTTTGGATTGGCCGTACTGAGAGAACATAATATCTCTGCACGTGGAGTTCTTGTTCACCCAGTGATACTCTCCGCTCACTGTACAAAGACATGTGCATGCTGTGTCGTCCTGCGTCAGCCCTGCTACTAATACATATCTGACTAGGGCGGACCCCACCTGAGGCCCAAAGCTGTGGCCCTTTAATGTAATATACAATAAGGGGAAAAAGATGAATTGATCAGTCCATGTTCTGTACACTGAACCATTATCACACATAAATCACTCTGGGTCGTTTCTTTTGCTTGTTCATTGGTTGTTGAATTCATTCACCCTTTTGCGGCTGGCCTGACACAGACAAGCCAAGCAAGGCAAAAGTCTGCTGTCGCCGGAGTGAAATCTTGTGTGAGTCTGGCACCTAATTGCTCTCATTAGCGTCCTCCGTTCACACCAGTTATTCTACGCAATTAACCGGCTGCCACCAGGACGTTATGAGGCAGTAATATAGCGTCAGGTCAAGAGAAAAATGGCTGGTAATTAATTCTCACTTAAATGAACAATTCCATATTTCAGACGTGGTGGCATTTCGGTCTTGAGATTCCCACGGGAGTCGCGCTGATGAGTGTTTTCAACCGGTGTATGTGTGTTGATGGAAAATCAGAATCCATTGTTATTTGACAGTAGGCACCTTTGCAGAGATTGCATGGTTATTAATTTGTGAGATGAGAAGGCGACTCCTCCAGTCTGTGATGTCTACTTGTGGCATTAAAGAAGCGATTGCTATGAATGACACTCAGGACTAATGAATATGAATGCATTTATAAAAATCCGCACGGGCTTCCCTCTTAGCACAGATTAGGAGTGACAGTCACATCGGTTGGGCATGGCTGATGAAAGGGTAATCAGATGCCCCCGGTGATGGAGGCTATACTCTGATTAAACACAAAGACAAATTCCATCAAAAAACATTACAAAACAACATTCAAGACTCAACAGGTGAATATCATTTTAACATGGAGATATCATTGTGTAACTTTTATTAGTAGGAAAGCAAAATTGTAAAATCTATCATCTTTCATAATAATAGGTGGTGACAGTTCATTTTTGCTGTGTATTTTATAGGTAGGCTAGATTGTCTTATAAATCAACTTGTGAGAGACTTTGTGGTGTATAAGAATTTCTGATTGTAAATGAAATAACCAGACTCAAAATTTAAGTAGAAAACTGTAGCCAACATCTGACCCAAAAATAAAACGGTGGGTTTACCTTGCCTAAAGTCATCCTGGATAAGAACTTACCCACTGGATAGACACAGGCTGGTATTTCACAGACTGTCTACCTGTGTTATGTCCTTGGAATTATAATTAAACTGGTCTATCACAGGTAATTGCTCCATTTGTGTGAGATGTTGAAGCGAATAGATCATTTATTATCATCCATGTAATACCAAGCAAGTGGGTGGTTTGAAAATGGAAATTTTCCTTTTACTCTCGAAAAACCACAAGTGTCACTTTGTTAGCTCGTGATTTATGCCACAAAGACATACCACATATAACGTCAACCAATTAGATAAAGTAATTAATTGTTTTTTTGTGTTACTTCAATGCTATGTTTTTCAGCAGGTGTACGTAATGCGCATTGGAGGGTCTTTGTGAGTAATATCAATGTTTTATTATTAAAACCAATTGTTCATTGTTCTTTAATAAAAATGTGGAGATATTGCCAGCACTCGGCAATAAATGCTCTGCAGTTGCCTGACAATTATGTGACATTTTCCATCCATTTCCAGTAAATAATGTTTCTGATGTAGAGAGTGTCTCACTTAGGCCTCCCGTTTTAACGATACATTATTATCATGTATTTTATATTTTCATCATCTTCAAGTCTGACCTCTCAAAACACTTGCAATCACACCAGCACATTGCCGTCAAGAAATATAGTATAGTAGTAAGCTACTTCAAAATGGAATGGAAAACCTTCTGGAAATATTTGGAAGGGTCAGTTATGATCAAGGTACATTTAGAGTCTGTTCTGCATTTTTGGGAGATAGGGTCAAACTAAGGGTGGGCATCGATATGGTAAAAAAAAAGAGTTGACTTTGTATTTTTAGTTTTATAGAAGACTACTGCTATCATTGTCTACAAATTCAATGCACATCCAGTCCAATGTTCACCATAATACTTACTACTATTTATTTTCCTTTTGAGCACTGGCATTGTTACAGTAAAAATGAAGGTGAAGAGCAGAGCATATATAAAAGCAGTATTACAATTCAACGATTTTCCCAGATTAACTTCATATGACTTTATAATCCTTTATCGCCATCACACACCACTAGGTCAAACAAGTTGTAAGCCAATGCAATGTAACGCAGGGCCTCTTAATTGCTCGTTAACAATATCAAAACCCTTAGAAATCACACAATGTCTGATTAAGGTGCCCGTTTGTGCCATAGCAGTTGTGGCAGACGTATGGGGCAGACATATGGGGCAGACGCATGGGGCAGACGTATGGGGCCGTTTCACCGATATACACCTTGCTGTCGGGAACAACAGCGTAGGCCTAGTTTGTGCTATTCACTTCAGTCATCTCAGTGGTCATAATGTTATGCCTGAATGGTGTATATTTACCACTGAGAGATTGGAACTTGGCAGAGGTTTGATGTAGTCAAGGGAAATCTCAATATGCTAATTTGTTCATCTTTCCCTTGGTAGGCCCACATAATTGTAATAGATTAATAGGAAGTTGAATGGATGTGGTGGCTTGTTAAATAGTGTTTAAAACATTGTTCGAACTAATTGTTTTACATATTAAACACTGGCAAAAGCTAACAGCAACATAGCGCTAACCTGAAGGATCCTATTAAATCACTGACTGAACCCCTGACTTATCTGGGTTAGACAGTACAATTAACAAGTAAAACAACCTTGAATGCCACAGACAGCAACCACTTACCAACATTTGCCATCACCATTTTGTATGAGCTTCTTCATCCTTTTGTTTTTTGCACTCCAACAATTGTTATTAATGTTTTTTTCTCACTAGATGAAATGAGGTTAGAAGTACCTTTCCATCAAACGGCGCTGTTGAAAATTGGAGACGCATAAAAGACAAGATAAAAGCACCACACTTTACCCTGAAAGAAATCAAAACACAGACCCTTTAAAAACAGAACGTGTAAGCTAACATCACATATACTGGTATTAGCGTGCTACTTTCACTTTGATGGTGCTGCCCTAGAAAGCGAACTGTAATCATAATATAGGTCTGGCTTTTAGACTGAAACAAACAAGTGCAAAAGGATTTAGTCAAAGGGAAGGCTCATCAAATCAATTAAATGTAAAGTCTTATTTGTCTAAATTATCTAGTCTTCATATAGCTCTCATGTATGTTCTTGCATAGACTTAATTATGTGTGCGTCTATGGGGGTGGGTGTACATGTTTTAGGTCTACCAACATTTAATTGGTCAGTTTGATTTTTATTTTGATCTTGACAAGCGTTTTGAGTAGCTAAAAGCATCAGGCTGTGAAAAACACACAGCTTCAACTGCTTTTAACGGTAAAATCGTGTGAAACATTTGCCAAAAAGAGTAGACATGAAATGAGTATTGTTTTTACACTGAGCCTACTCCTCTGGATGTCACAGACAAATGGACCAAGCTCCTTTTCCTTCACCTCCGCAGTCACAGCCTTCCCACAGCCACAGTCAATACACAGGTAACCAGCTGCACTGTTACTGACATATTAGGTAGGGATATAATCAAAGCAGATGAACAGGTGCCGGTCACGTGTGTTCCCGGTAAGCGATATCAATCGTTTTGCATCATGTGATTCACCTGAGTTCTCCTTCGGTCATAACATCAGGACAAATCTTCCTTCAGACATGTCTATGACTATTGTGCACTTTTCTTTACTTAATGCATGTGCTTAAAAGTGGAATCCTCTGTGCTCATGTCTGTGCCTGTGATTGACAGTGGTCACTCGCTCTCACTCACACTTTCCTGTGTGAAGCAGCAGCTGCAGTGCGTGTCCCCCCGCTCTGCTCTCATCCTTCTCAGTCTGACCATGAAAGTTATAGGATGTAAATATATCTCTGTAGTTTGTGCCAAACATCAGACTATCAGAAAAATATTAGAGACTAATTAACCAGTTCTATGCCAGTGTCCACTGTCTCAGAGTGGATTTTTAGCACACCAGGCACCTCAAATCTTTATGCAAAACGACGTTGGACACCAGGCTCACTGGACTTGCTCTTATGACCATTCACCACCAAATGACAGTATGCGTGTGCTTGAACAGTTAGTTTGCTATATGGGTGTGCTTGGGCCTGTGTTTGTGTGGGTTAGGTCTGGTGCTGGTATTGTACGTACCCTCAGATAACATCCTGCATGCTCCCCTGGTTATAGCATCACAGGTTTGTCTAATATGCCCTATATACCAAAACCACAGGGTTCCTTTGTGATTCCTTTCTTATTCAGCGCGGCGGACATCTCTTCTGGGGGTAGTTTGGTGTGGAGCCGATGCCACTACACAGGTCAAGGGCCAATACAATGTTATTGAATAATAAATACATCGAAATATGTTCTTGGCTGTAGCTGATCTTGTTGTTTCTTCTTTCCCTCGACAGCCAGACATAGAGCAGCTGGGACCTTGTATTTGGATGTAATGGCCTGTATATATGCAGGGTTTCATATTTCAATCACCTCCACGGCAAGCAGAAATTGGCGGTTAAGATGAAGTTGAAATTGGAAAGTGGCTATCGTGTCTGCATGAGGGAACACACTTGGATGAGGAGGAGGAAGAGGTTGGCAGCTGCTTTCGGATCAGAAATGACTGGCACGTTCCCAAGAGTTATAGAGCCACAAGTGTTCAACCACCTTTTCAAGCTTTAGCCAAATGATTTTCTTGCGGAGGTCGCGAGAGGTTTGGATTTTTCGTAATGACCGCCATCATCAATGATTCATAACTGGTCGTATTAATGAGACATAAATGATGTATCGTGCTATGATGAGGCAGATCTACAACCGCTGAATGTCACTGGGCTAATATGATATGTGTAATATTTAAGGCCTTCCTGTTATTTGCCTATAAAAGTCCAAAGATGATATACAGGCAACAAATTCACTTTTCACTTTTTGTGGCCACTGGAAATGACTTTAAGACTTTCACCTTTTATTTTGGCAGCAGTGTCTTATTTCTCATAATGCAGTCTCTTCTCTTGCTACATTAACTGAATATTCATTATGTGGCTAATAGTGCTGCCTTTGAAGAGCAATGATCATATTTAATTTGCTTTGCTAGAGAAGGAACAAGTCGGCAAGCGGAGAGGAGTGGAAGCAGTGCATTGTGGGATAGATAAAGAGGGAGGCGAGGCAGTAGTGGGAGAATTAGATGAAGCGATGAATGGAGCGGCACAGGGCCATGGAGTTTATGGGGAGTTGAGATGAGCCTTCAGATTACAATATGATTATATCAGTCTATGGCTGATAGCATTGATTGACCTGCACCTGTGTCTTCTTCAGCAGCAGAGTGTACCAGCCGGGGCACATTGTTCTCTCGTTCCTATCTCTCTGATTTAAGGCGAGGCACTCCGAGTAAAACTACTTTTTTCTCCCAATGTTAAGATTTTGTGTCATAGACATGAAAGTTCTCACTGTAAAGTGATACAAAGTCAAATCTACACTTTAGGGTGTTTATTTTATTACATTTTTTCAGCTTTACTGTTTTGGTAAATTAGAGTTCATTAGAGCCTTAGTATAATAAATAGGTAGGAAGCAAGTTCCTCTGTTACCCTTCAAAAAATGTAAGACTGTTGTTTTGGTGCTGACTCAGAGTTTGAGAAAACAAGAATTTTGAAACACCTTAGTAGTTAGATTGAACATTTTCTTTATTTTAGTGTCGAGGCTTTCACGTTGAGGGCGCAAACTGGTCTCAAAATTGAAAAATCAAGTCTTTTTTTGACAAGAAGAGATTATGGAAAAATGAAAAAACTCCACCAGTGGTCGCGATGGTATTTCTTCACCCCAGTGAGCCGCCGCGCTCCCTGACTGCGTTTATCGCTTTATCGATCACCATCACAAGGCAGTAATTTGCCGGGACTTGCAGGGACATGATTAAAGATCCTCGAGCAATGCTCGGCCAGCTTATGCCAAGGTGTCATGTTGATGAACATGTGCTGACACACACAGGCATGTACATGGACACTAACATAGTACTAGTGTGAGGAGGGGCCGCCGCTGGTGGTGGGGGGCACTCCCATCAAAGACATCAATGACTTTAAATCTCCTGAGCTAACCTTTTAATGCTCTCAGATCCTTATGGCTGGCTGGATAATTGATTGTGTTTGGTCTAATGGGATTAAGAGGCAGTAGTGGCCTTGGGCCGGACACAGTGGACCGCGATTGCAGCAGCAGGAGTGCTATAGGGGATTGAGAGAGCCAGCAAACACAGGTGAGCACAGGGCGAGAAAAGGAGGGCAAAAAGAACGAAAAGCAAAATGAGTGAGAGGATGAAACAGGAGGATGGATAGATAGCTGCAGGTCTGTGTCTTAGTCCATTCCTAATTAGCTGTACGAGAAACCAGAGAGAGAGAGAGAGAGCGCTGATGGTATCCCCAAGTGAAAAGCTTGTTAGCGTTAGAGATGCTATCTGCCGGCTATTGGTTTTGGCTGTTATGTTGCATGGGTGAGTCTGTGGTGTTCAGCAAGATGAAAGCGGAGAGAAATTGGAACCAAGGTGGTACGGCCCATCCCCCTTGTATCAATGGGGATAAAACCCGTCCCATCCAAACTTATCAACATTGTGGCTTCAGCTTCATCCTTAATGTTAGAGCTTGTTTGAATGTGTCAGTCTACTGGCCCCCCTTTTTCTTCTGAATTATTTTTAACTCGGTGCTCCACACTTGGGACAAGATAAAAGCAGAAGTTTGTGTGGGAGAGCGGTGAGGCATGAGGCTTTGGTTTGTAAATTTTTTGCAGGATTTTTTTTTTACTGACTGCACGTCGTCTCGAATATTGCAGTTGTTTCTTTGGACTCCCCAGACTCGGTATCTTGAGCTCACACGCCACACACTGGGCTGTCATCTTCAATGGCACTTTTTCAATCTTCACGTCCAACCTCTCCCCACGTGCCATGGCCAGGCGCCTCTAATCCACATTTATGAAATATACAGCCGAATGCCGCTCCAATCAAAGGGTTATGGGGTCTGTCAACAGGGCCGTAGCAACAGGCAGTGTGGTCAGTGCAACTCGAATGGAGGTGGAGGAATTAGATTTAAACCAGGACGAATTCAGGTCAAACCCAGGTTTAAACACTGTCTATACAAGAACAACTATGAACTACACTATTACTAATCTTGGGCTAAATTGGGTTTAAAGGCTAAACAAAGTTTAAACCAGGGTTAAACAAGGTCCAACCAAGACTAATAAAGAGAAAACCAGGTCTAAAAGATGACTAAATTGGGTTTAAATAAGAATTCAACAAGGTTTAAAACATTGCTAAACCATAGCTAAACCAGGACTAAACCAAGATTTAACAAGATCTAAACCAAGCTTAAACATATACCACTGAAAACCTGCACTGGGCCCCTGGTCACATCCTTACGCCACTGTCCATCAATGCTGGACGGTTGGCTCCATTCACACATGTCCCGCCAGCTAGATCACACCACAGATCCAGGTTTTGTCTCCAGTGAATAGACTAGGCTGCTGTTCCAACCACTCTTTTATTCTGGCCACACTTTCACTTGGGCTTTTGAATATGCCAGGTCAGGATAACTTGCCATTTCAGCGGGTAGCACAAGGCATTCTGCCAGCCAGTTTCCTGCTTTTAAACCAGCAACTACAGTGTTTAGTAGTGTCCAAGTTCAGTCGTTTTTTCGTAAAGACATAAATTGCAGACAATATAAATGAATGTATGGGAAAATGTATCTAGTGGTCTCTCTAAGGTAAATGTTAGAGCATACATTTGACTTTTCTTAATGCACACCATTAAATCATTCTGTTTGTGAGTTTGAGAAAATGTGTCACTCTGACCCGGCTGCCTGCCTATTCTTGTCAAAAAGACGACAGGTGAGCTGTTGCTATGGTTACCTGCAGTTGGGGTAAGGTTGTCGAGATGTTTATTTTTTATTTTACAATGGTGGCCTCACAGTCTTTTTGCTCAAACTTTTTAGTTCTACTAGTTTTGTGTTTAGTTGAATTAGTTCTATTTGTTCTGCACTAAGGTGTAGCTAAATAAAAACATTGCAAATTTAGATTTAGTCTGGAATCAGTCCTTAGTTTAGTCTTGTTTAGTCCTGATTTAGTTGCTCATTTAGGCCTGGTTTGGTCCTTTTTTTCACTCTACACCCAGTTTTGACTAGTAAATCTATAGTCTCCTATTTTTATACAAATGTATAAATTTTGTCAAAGTTAAAACGCCATAAAGAATATCCAAATATTGCAATTTTCAACACAGTATCATCACTTATGTTTTTGTAATATTGTTCAGAATGAAGTGCCTCAATGAATCTGGAATTATCCCACTCTAGACAGTTTTCTCAAAAGACCAGTAGTATCCATACAAGGCCAACCACTGCCTATAGCTTAGCTGTGCTGCCCTCTTTCCACTCTCCCCTTGTTCCCAGGCCCACATCAAACATGCACATCCAGTCGGATTCTGCCCACAGTCCTAAATCTCTTTAATTCCATCATCTGTTGCCCATTGAGGGCAGCAATTTAGTCTTTATGCAGCATTTTAGTGTGCTATTAAAAATTCTGTGAGGTTAGTGGCCAGACCCTGTAGCAAAGAGGTGGAGACTTTTCAATCTGTGACTGTCTGTCTAAACTGTGCTTTGACATTCCCCCAGGAGACACAGGACTATAAAGTCTGTGTTTGAACAGCTCAGCATGACACATGGTACATTCACTTTATGTCAACCCCAACCACTCGATCATAACGACTATCTCTCCATTATTACATTTTAGCAACTAGTCAGATCATAAAGAGGTGAGCAATGGCTGAACTGCTTGTAACCTTTCTGTATTACTGACAGTAGGTATGCCTAGATAAACTTACTGGGTCACAACTGCTCAATTGCACACAAAAACACACCCATTTACCCAAACTTTAATTAATATAAATACAATATTATATAATAATTACATAAATGTTATTGATCACCAAGGGTAATGGCTTGATCAGAGTAGTAAATTGACAAATTCACTAACCGATAGTTAAAAGGTAAACAATATAATAAAAAAATATACAAGATTTGCATACATGATAAGTAT
>JAVQKC010000748.1:0-11787 GCA_036025475.1 Philypnodon macrostomus
TCCGGGAGGTCTTGACGGTACTTCTGAGGTCGTACTTGGCTGC
The DNA here is from genome assembly GCA_036025475.1 of Philypnodon macrostomus. Taxonomy (NCBI): domain Eukaryota; kingdom Metazoa; phylum Chordata; class Actinopteri; order Gobiiformes; family Eleotridae; genus Philypnodon; species Philypnodon macrostomus. The sequence goes on from JAVQKC010000748.1 coordinate 44, forward strand.
TTTGTATGCCTCCTGGTCCCCTGAGTTGAAGGCAGTGGTGCGAGCTTTGAGTTTAGCACGCACCTCTGGTCCAACCTTAATGGCACATTCTGTTAAAATCTGTTAAAAAAATATATTTTTTCTGGTGAGATCTGTCACCTGACCTGAGACTTCCAGGGACAGGGAATATATTGGCCGCCCACGTCCGCAAATCCTCTGTGTAAACTTGATAACTCAAAAACGAATTGCCGGATCAGTTTCAATTTTTGCACACAGGTACATACCATAAAGACACCAAACTGGATTGATTTTGGTACTTCTACGATGAATATTAATTAAGTAATTCATTAATTACTGCCCTAAACTGTGAATACAATAACTCAAAAAGTTACATATAATGAAGACGCTAACCTGAATTGAGGTTGGTACTTCTACGATTAATGACAATTGCCCTGAAGCACTTTAATTTAGCCAATAATCCTGCTGACCCTAAACAAAATTGTATGAATTTTGGCACAGTGATCCAGGCTATTGTATATTTAATGTACATAGTCAAATTACAGAGGTCAAATATAGAATGCCTCAATAGTGCCCCCATGTTTATGACCCCTATGGGACCCTGGACACACTTACTTTGGCAGAGAGCAATGAACCTTGGTACAGTGATTCTCCACAGTGTACCCAACATAAATATATTTTCATGGCCCCACCCTACAACAAACAGGAAGTTGGCCATTTTGGATTGAAAATGGAAAGTCAGGTATATTTGACAGCCTCTACCTTGCACATACTTACCTGAAACACCTAATTACACACAGGCCCTGAACACATCTGACCAATATGATGCCAGAATTTAGTTTTAGGGAAATGTACAAAATTTGGCAAAAATATTCACAAAAATACAAATAAAAAAGTCAAATGGACCATTCCCATGTTTGTCATGGTTTGGGGGTGGGGCCTCTTAATTGCTTGTTAACAATATAAAAACCCTTAGAAATCACACAATGTCTGATTAAGGTGCAGGTTGGTGACAGCAGTTGTGGAAGACGTATGTCGGGGGCGACAGCGCGGGCCTAGTTCTGATTTACTGTTGCAAATGTAACGCCTATACTGATTCTTTTTATTTGGATTTTGTGCTTTTCAGTCTCTCCACTCTTTGCAGTGATGGCACATTTAATAATAAAGACAGGGCCACACTGTGACAAGTGCTAATGTTTGAGCCTGAGTCAGATTCCATTAGAAGACCTCTGGGACGTCCCATACCCCCACCATCAGTCCACTTCTGGTGTCCCCCTTTTTGGTCCCCTTCTCCCCTGTGGTGTTTTGCAATAGCTTATGATATCTAGAGCCTTAGGGCAGAGGAAAACTCAAATAAAGCAATTCTCACAGGACGATAACACATAAAGCCACTACATATTTTGGGGATGCTAATAATGGGACTCTACATAATCCAACTAAAAAGAAAGCATTCACCGTGTAACAAGATATATTTCTACATATCTGTGTGATTATACTATACAGAGACATTAAAGATGGAGCGTGAGATTGACAGGCAGAACGGTGCAGGGCAGACTGGGCCTGCATAACAGCTCTGGAATTTGACTCAGAACAGCCCAGCAGAATTACAATCACCATGTTTAAACTGTACAATAATGCATCAAATATAAATTTACATTATTACTGTATCTACAAGGATGCCGAGCACTCCATGTATGTGAATATTAACTACAGAGGGTCTTTAAACAAAAGGTAAGTCTTGAATTAAATCGGATGCATTTTACAAAATACACTATTTTCAGTATGCTACCATTTTAGAATAAATATGGACACTACAAATGTTAAAGAGAAAACATTGTTCATTTTAACACCAATTTGACCAGCCTGAGGACTATAACACCACTGTGATTTCATTAAGAATCACCATCACCTGGATGAATAAAGCCTTCACCAACTTTTAAGTGGACTGTAGTCCTGAAGGGACTAATGAGTCAAAGAGAAGTTGAGTGTTTTTGACCAACAAATGAGAAATTAAATAGAAAAAGATAAAAATAAAATCTTAATCACAATCCTCTGAAAGTTGTAAACAGAAAAAGCTTTTAATGTATTTTTCGTATTTTCATATTACATTTTTTGAAAAGGTTCTGAAAATATTTATCTTATATACTGTATATTGACTCTAAAAGTCTATGGCAAAAATTAATGTGATTTTTACTTATGGAACCAGAGGGGGGCGGGCACTGTGCAGAGAACGCATCATTCAGGCTTTAAAACTTTGAGGTTTTCGGGGACCTCTCTCTCTCTGTAAACTTATAGTTTCCAGAAGACTGCCTTCTCGTGCATGTTAGCGCCGACAGAGCCGTATTGAAGGGTGATGAGGTTGTTCGAGATGTTCCACTGATGTACCAACACTGAGGGAGGGGGCAGACTGTGGTAGGGGTATGGGGGGGGTGGCATATGGTCACATGAGAAGCCTCTATCACAAGCTGCAGTCTATGATACGCTTCATTGTACAGTGCGGGGGTGAAAGTAAGGCTTAAATAGAGTACACTGCAAAAAAGGAGGCTATAGATTAGTCAGAATATTATGTTATTATTTAACAAGTAGTAAGTCTCTACTGGTTATTTCAGGCCTAAATTATTTTACCTGTTTTAAGATATTCCTGTCACTTTTCTTATTCCGCTGGCAAATAAGTGAAGTGAGTAAAAATATAATGTATATAGTGAGAAATATCTAATCTAGGCCTAAGTAAGTAAATAAATATAAACTACGTCAAACAACTCAAATCAAGATTACTATTGTGAATTCAAGTCATTTTAACGAATCAAGTCAAAACAAACTCAAAAAAATTATAATTTAGTATAATAAATAAATAAATAATACAGATTTATTAAAATATGTTTGTTCCCAAATTTACATCTTATTCACATCTAGTGTAATTTTTCAGTTCAAAGTATTAAAAGTCCCAGACCGCTGCTTGTTATTTTCATACTTCTGGTTTGTTAATGTACAAGGCAGTGCGTGCTCCATGAGCGATACAGTGGGAGGAGTTGGGGAAGAGCTTCAGAGATTGACAGGACAAGGAGTGCATCACTCAAACTTGGACTTTTTTTTAGAAAAAAGATTTTGAATCCAAGTCATATTAACTAATCTAGATATTGCTTTTTTGCAGTGTATGGCATGTCTTTAAAGGTTGTACAGTGTGGGGGTGAAACTATGGCCTGAATAGCAAAGAGGCACCTTTTTAGATTTTTTTTCCTTTCTGGCCGGTTGGTTGGCAGGCTGCTCGGACAGAAGGGGGGGCGTGGCCCAGGGATAATGACAACAGAAGGGTGCGGGGCGAGACAGCTGGCGAATTCTACCCCAATATGTTTCCGTGAAAGAGGCGAGGAAATGTCTGAAGACGACACGGCATGGCGGCAAAAAGGGGGAGATTAAAAATAAAATGAGTTAACATCTTGAGCTGTTTCACCCGACGATGCACATTTGAACAGCGCGGTGCAGGGGGAAGGGACAGAGGAGAGAGAGGGTACCATAATATGAACACACATAATGTCAGGGGCAATTACAGGTCTGTCAATACAAGGACAAAGGCAGTAAAACAGAACTATATAATGTAACAGAGCATGTGATTGAGATGTTATCAGACATTTAGTTGTGGCCTGCAGAATGATGTTATACACTGTACGACGTACCATTGAGCCACGGTCGATCCTCATCATTTTCACCTCAACAAATCACTTATTCCTTGTGTAAATAACTAAATACTGTTGTTGTTAAATGCTGTACTTATAAAAGATTGTATTGTGATATGAAGCTATGACGATCTGCTAAGTAATTTTTACTGTAACAATGCCAGTGTTCTTATAATAAAAAGGAGAATAAATAGTATTAAATATTATGATGAAGATTGAATTTGTAGTTAAAAAAGGTTTATGAAGATGCTAATAGCAATAGCCTTTTGACAGAGACAAAAAATACAATGTTAACTACAATTGGGATCAAATTGAAATCGTGATCTTGGCTTAGTAAAAATGTGACATTATATTGTTACCAGTTCATGTAGTTATTAGTAGTTAGACACAGATTGTGGCCACTCTGTTAATCACTCATTCACAGATGTAGCCTCAAGTGTTTTTTCTCGCCTCCTCTGTCTTCTGCTGCACGTTTCTGAGCATATTGTAAATCTACAATGCAAATGGCCCAATCTACCTCCAATCATAGTTTCCCTAACGAGCGGTGAAATATGCGCATTGGTGACAGTAACGTATTTACGCCTGCAGAGAGTTAATTGATGATAATGGCGGTTTAGATCAATCTGCTGAAGCGAGACAGGACACTTCTTCATCAGGAGAACTCCTCATTAAAGACAGTATTAGCGGGGTTAGCCTGCTGCTAAATGCTGCTGATAAACCATGTGCTTTTAGTTTGGTGACAAAATGAACAATATAAATCAGCCATTTCCAGAGTCATGAGTGTTGCAGCCCCCTGAAAAATACAAAAAAAATCACATTGCAGGGGTTGTATTTTTTTGTTTCTCCTCTCCTCCCTTTTTCTGTTTTCTATCAGCAGGGCTTGTGAGTGGCAGGGGGCGTGGTCGTGGCTGCAGATAATGCTCACCTACACACAATCAGCTCTTCACTCTGCCATAAAGACCTGGTCTCCTCAACACCACTCTGCCAGATAATTCCATCCAGTTCGGTAGTACCTCTACAGACCCTTTTTGAAGAGTACTTGTGATATGGATGATATGTTACTTACCTGCGCTCTCCTTTTTTCTCCAGATTCCTCCTCATGCCTTGTTTGTTCCTACTGTTGGAAGTTGGCTCGTTGGTCTGCTCTCTGCCCTCACGGCCTGCTGTTTTTGGTTTCTGCTTTTGGGGTTCACTAGCTAAACATAAAACATGTGGCTCCACTAATGTCCAGTTTTTTTTCCACCTGAGGCAGCTGGCTAAAGTAAAGAACCTTTTGTCACAAAAGCATTTTGAAAAAGCACTGTATATTCCGGACTAATAGTCGCATTAGTCAAAAAATGTGTCATGAAAAAAGCGATAAGTCACACTTCACAAAATCCAAGACCAAGAACATTCACACCTCACAGATGTCTACAGACACAAAGAAGACCAAATGTAAGAAAGACTCGAGTGAATCAGATCTCAGAGGGTTAAATACATAAGACTCACGTGTTTATGTGGATTTATCAGCAGCAGGCTCCTGTGTAGCTGATAGTTTCCCAATACTTTATAATATAGTGAAATAAACTGCTCCTAAACAGTGCATTACCTTTCTGTATTAACAGATATGATAATGCATTACTACCATCTCTCTTTATAATCTACGCCAGTCAGCTTTAACTGTAAAACAAGCCGAAGCATTTCTCCACATGAAACTAAAACATGTCTTTCTGAGACGCACCCCTGTTGTCATGGCGATGGCAGTAAGCACTTCATGGAAAGTCTGATCGTCTGCATTTCAAAATGGTGGTGTGAAAGCAAAGGTTTGCGAACCATAAAAATTATATATATATTGCACCTGACTAAGTCTCAGGACAAGCCAAACTATGAAAAAAGTGTGACTTATAGTCTAGAAAATATGGTAATTGTCACGGAGTGAAGGGGATATCCAGGGGAAAAAAGAACCGAAATGCAGACTGCGAATATAACTTTAATAATTAAAGGAAACAGTAACGAAAAGGGGGAACAAAACTTACTCCAAAACAGGGAAACTGGGAACGGAGGACCACGAACTCAGACGACACTGACGACACTGACACAAACATGACACAAAATAAAACAGGAACTACTGATCATGACAGTAATCCATACCTTTGTCACCACAAGGCTGGATTTCTGTAATGCACTTTATTTTGGTACGAGCCAGTCCTCCATTTCTTGACTATAGCTTTTTCAAAACGCTAGTGCACGTCTTGTAAATGTGAGCACATCACTCCTGTTTTAGCTTCTCTTCACTGGCTACCCGTGCACTTTAGGATTCATTTTAAACTTCTTTTAATTGTTTTAAATGTTTGAATGGTGTTTCCCCACTATGCCTCTCTAAAGTGCTACACTACACTACACTTTTAAATCATGTCTTAAAACCATAGGCTTCTCCATAGAGTATCTTTACTGCACAATACTTTTTACTTTTACTTGAATAATAATATTTTGTAACTATACTCTTGAGTAAAATCTAGAAAGAGAGAGTACTTTTACCACCTCTGTGTGTCATTTAGGAACAGCTTTATGTGACAAATGTGATGATGTAGAAATTTTGTTCTGCCTTAATTTGTTCAAACAGTTACTTGGGACTTGAGTAGTCTTTTCACACAGTACTTTTCTACTCTTACTCGAGTAATTATGTGAATGAGTACATTTTACTTTAACTTGAGTAACATTATTTTGAAGTAACGGTACTCTTATTTGAGTAAAATGATTGGCTACTCTACCCACCTCTGCTTAAAACTCACCTGTTCTCGTTTAACACCATCTGAGATGCCCTCCTGCATTACCTTCACGGACCCCAAGAGGGCCAAGGATCACCACATTGAGCATTACTGATCTAGAACAATGCCGTATAAATTTAGTGTTGAGAGAGATAGGAAACAAAAATAAAAAAAATGTATACACATTTTCAAATATTAGGTCAAATTTGACTAGTAAACCTTATTTAAAGCTGCAAAAGAATTTGACTCTGAGACCCTCTGTGGGCTGTGTAATAAGGGTTTTTGTTTTAGAGCACAGGGGCACTTTTTTTCTTTTTCTTTTTTTTTCTTAAACAATCAAATGCTTCAACGGGACAGGGGAGCTTGATACATCCTTTATTATCAAGAACTAGTATCTATCATGAATGATGTGAGGGAGTTCATGTTTTAGTATTCAAAATTCACAGATTATTCTCAGCTATATACATTTTTAGTTCAAAGAAATACAAGCCAAGTTCAGACCATTATTCTGATACTTCCTGGTTTGTGTAAGATCGTGACAGAGGGTTGAAAAGGGGAGAAAGGGGAGGGTATTATTCAGACTTATTGTTATTGTTGTTGTTTTTTGCACAAAATCCTATCAGAAGACTATCTTGCAAGGTAGGTTTACTTACAAGGTGTTGTATTGAAAATGAATAGTTGTTTGTCAGTGTTTGTAAATATCAGCCCTGCAAGTTAAATATTTGTACCCCACCTAAGGCCCAAAGTTGCTGGGCTAGGCTAAAGCCTAGCAATGCAACATGTAACTAGGCTATTTGTAATCTGAGCAAAAGTCACTAAGTATTATAAAAGCAATCTGTTTCCTAATTTTTTAAAGTAAGGTTATGCAATTTAAACTATGCAATATTTGGAGCAGTTGCATAATCTCTATTGAAAAGGCTCAGATTAGGTGAATGACCCTTTAAAGGTTTTCTGTGTAACAAGGTGAAATCAGGTGTTTTCAGCTAACAAGAAGGTAAGTGCCTCAGCATACCCAATCACTCATAATGTGTGAAATGAAAAAGAAACAACATAGAACTTCTTGGTTCTGTTTTTTGGGTATTACATAAACTTCTGCTCTATTAGGAATTTCACACAAAACTATCCTTTTGGGTTTACAGACAATGCTTTGAAGAAAAGACAAAATCCTGTGAGCGGCAGTTCTGTGATTAAAGAAAAAAAGCCTTTTTTTTTTTTTTTATTGAAGATGTTCACTTGGATAGGTACAAGCTAAAATAGTTTGTGATTGTATGTTGAACTAACCATTCAGCCATTATTTAAAAAATATAGAAACAAAATAGGTGCAAGATATTGTTTTCGCTTTATCTCATTATCAGAATCACCTCTTACCCACATATTTGAGCTTAATTACTTTCTTTTGACTCTGAGCCTCATGTTGTTTGTTTATATGCAGGTCTAAATAGCGCCTCAGGGACCCGCGCTAACAGTAAGACACCATAATCTCAATTTGCAATGCATATGTTTGAGAAACGCACCCCCCAGTCACTACACAGCCCGCCCTTTATGAGCAGGAATAACATTAATATGCATACACCACATTAAAAACTCCACAGTGACCTACATGACAAGGTTCAGAATACACTTACTGTTAGCTACTCTCTTTGACGCGCCTGTGTAATTAGCATCCTCTTGTTGCAGATTGGCTTTTAGTGATGAAACTGTGCACCTTATTCCGCAGGGTTACAGGGCTCATGCAGGTCAAAGTAAATGCGTGACCCTAGAGAGTTGTGGCGATAACAAAATGGCCGCCATTAGTGTTAATGACTGTATCGTGCACTTTGATGTACTTGTACTTTGCAATCTGTCTCTTCACTCTGTTAGATCCTTATTCACTCATTCATCTTCTACAGCTTTTTTCTGTTAGGGGTCGCGGGTGGCTGGAGCCCATCCCAGTAACTATGGTGGGGGACACCCTGAACAATGGGCAGTTATTCGCAGGGATAACACTAGGACATACACAGACAGAAAACCGCTATCTCTCACATTCATCCACACATACATCCGCATTTGTTGACAGTGGAGGTGCAGGCAGGAGCACTTTGTGGTCCTATAAATGATGCCATGAATTGGTACAAACCAATTTGCCATCTTGCCAGAATTAAACAAAACACAACTTTGCGTATGTGTTTGAGGTAGAAACAACATTAGAACATGGTTAAAAGATCAGAAAAGTAAACTTTGCAGAATATAGGACCTTTTCATGAAAATCTAGCTCTTGTGTATAACTACAGTTTACTGCCAGCCTTAAGCTACAAGCACAACTAACTGGGTCAATGAGAAACACTAATGTCTATCTCAACAGCTTGGTGCTAACAAAATGGGCATGAACAGACGCTAACTTTACCACTAGCTGCTCTCTGGCCCCCTCAACGCCACTCCAGTTGTTGTCGGTTAAACTGCATGTCCACTTCAGGTCCCCCTCTCTCACTTACAGCCCTGCTCAGATACACCTCTTCTCAGGTAAAAGCTTCCCCGGGGCCCTCTGCTAACAGCATGTGTCAATTAGCACGTTTGTTAGCTTCCCTCTCACCCGGGCCTCATTTGCATAGCAGCCAGTAAACAGCAGTTCAAGAGCGTCATTGACACAGTTTCACAGTACAATAGAGACATTCACATATGGGTTATTTTTTACATGACATACTATAGAAAGACATAAAATGTATAGGGCTGAAGTCAAAATTACACAGTTCAACACATATTCTAGTCAAGTGTGATAATTCAGTGTTTTTGATTGTTATTGTTTGCAGTAGAAGTAGTAGTAGTATTATTTGTGGTTAGAACCACAAATTCTCAGTGATAATGGGAGGACAATATTGTCAGTCATCTTTGCACTCTAATCAGCACCCGAAAGTAAACGGACCGTAATGCATTTTCTATGAAATCAGCATTGGCCATTCAATATCAACAAATAAGAACGAATAAAGAAATTGGTTCGAATAAAGAAACAGATCAGCTACTATAGGTAATGTCAGAGACTGGTTAGCAAAAACATTAGCGAAAGTAGCATAGAAGATGGAATGTTTAGCATAAAATATTGGTATTGAGCTAAAGGCTACATTTTTTAGGAGCGAGATGTATTTTGCCCTTTTTCCATGTACAGTCATGTAAGGAAACTAGGGAGAAGAGCAGGGACATTCGGCAAACTGTTGTGAGCTGGCCCTGAACTCACAACGCTGGGGAGAGAATTTGAAGTTCTGAATATGGGCTGCACCCTCTGCCAAATGAGTTAAACCATTATGGGCAGTTTTATTTCCGGGTATGAGTCTCTTTGGAAATGCTCTATCAGTGTAGGGCATGGCTCTTTCAGCTCTATATGTTTTAAGCAGGCACTGGAGGCTGAAGTGATGTTGACACCAGTTCTCGTTCGCTCTTTGTCAAAGAGAGGGCCGTATCTGCGATACTAAAGGACAGCTGTAGCTAACGGGCCACTCTCATTGGCTGATGTTGCTAGCGGGTTGCTCTGATTGGCCAATGCGGTGTGGTTTAGGGCAGTATTGTGTCAGATAGGAGCTGAAGTACACTAACACAGGCTGGAGGGTCAGTGAATAACAATGAGCTCAGACACATGTGAACTGCACTGTGGGTTTAACAGCATCAATGCTCCTGAGAATGCAGACTTCAGGGTATTATGCATTTTGTTTTAGCTCTCTACAATGTTGTAATGTTGTTTCCTCATCAAAATAATTCCTTGAGTAGTTTTCTGAGCTGTTTATGCATTTTTAAAATATTTTTTAAATCACAAGCTGCCATTTTTCAACACCTCAAATCAGCTCACTCCTGTTTATACTAAATACATAAAGCTACCTTTTAATTGTAGAAGAAAAGGTAAGATAATATGGCAAGTGTGTCATAAATGATTACTACTGTATGTACACAAAAAAGCACAGTACATCCCCTATGGTGCAATGGTTAGCACTGTCGCTTCACAGCAAGAAGGGACCAGTCACTAGGGCCTTTCTGTGTGGAGTTAGCATATTTCTTCTGTGTCTGGGGCGGGTTTTCTCCAGGTTCTCCGGTTTCCCCCATGAATCCACAATAGGTTAATCCTCCAACTAGATACAGCTTGACCAAGATCCTAGCTCAAGATCTGGAGATGGGTCCCAGGGCGCTGCAATGCAGCTACCCACTGCTCCTGACTCAGTGGTGTTAAGGGATGGGTCAAATAGAAAATGTAACCTTCATGCAAAACTGAAAGATGTTTTTTTTTCAGTTTGAATAAGTAATTTGTGCCATATAACTATCCATAGAACTGCTGCACCCGGAGAACACCCACCCAGACACGGAGAGAACATACAAAATCTAAAGAAAAGCCCTATGCGTTTGCCAACATGCCACACTACCTTGCTCAAAGAATAGCTATAGACCCCCTTTTTATTACACATATTATTATTTCATGAATGTATTCAACTTTTGGTCTGTTTGAGCCAGTAGATCAGTAGATATGATTACACAGACAGTGGCACAGGTTGTTTTTTTACTTTGGACCAACTAAATAAATAAGTACGTTGGCATACAATTTTAAGTTGAGTGCATATTAAATTTGACTTGCCTCAGTTTGATTTTAACATTCTGTCATAATTACATATATTATTATAACAATGTTAACAATGTGCATAACAATTTCACTTGTCTCCCAAATGGAAAATAAATCATTGATTGTGTTGTGTGCCCTGAGGACTCTCAATGAACCAATCTAACAAAGAAAAAGGTAGATTTGGTTACCTGACTTTGATGTGTACTCAAATATTGTCTCTGCTAACTGTCTAAGAATATAATCTACTATATGACATTTACATTTTGGACAAAACATAGTGCCAAACGAACTGGTTTCCACATTAATGTGCACCCAATAAAAGAAATGTTGTTGAATTTATTATTGTCAAGAGACTGGACATATTTTCAAAAATGAGTGATAATCATGAACTGATCTTTGTATTTTTTCAGAAACTGTGTGGATAATTTTGAACAATAAACCTTTTGTTACAAAGGACAATAAAGAATAATGGTAATGTAAAATAAAGATTCACTTTTTCATCTGGCCTACAGTATAAACAACTTTGGCCTCAACATTTTAAAAGATAGTTTTTTTAAGAGTGACAATTTTTGCACTTATCTTTATTGTGTCAAGTTTTAGAAAGAGTTTCTGAAACACCTCAAAAGTATTTTTAAGTTGTTTAGCATAGGTGAGATTTAGCGCATAGATGAGTCCCATCAGAAGAGCGCAGCACCTGGGAATGCTGTTTTCCTCAATTACCTTGGTTCCCTCGATCACAATGGCAGCCACTCT
>JAVQKC010000798.1:0-13969 GCA_036025475.1 Philypnodon macrostomus
CATCCAGACAAATCAAAAAAAGTGATTAAGGTGCCCGTTGGTAACAGTTGTAGCAGACGTACGGGGCAGACATACGGGGCAGATGTATGGGGCAGATGTATGGGGCAGACGTACAGGGCCGTTCCGCCGATATACACCTTGCTGTTGGGAACGACAGCACAGGCCTAGTTCAAAATGATGTGGGTGCTATACCATCTGTATTTTTAAGATTTTTTTTTTTTTTTCTTGACTTGTCAAATCATTTGGTATATTATATGCACCTTTAGAGTCCCACCCTATGCCATTCCAGAATTTCATGCTCAATCAATGCTGAAAATAATAATTAATGCAAGCTCCGATACTACCTGGACCAGTCTAAGCGGAGTATTCTTCATGGTCATGTCCTGGTTTGCTCCTGGGTTTCTGACCGTTCAGTCCTGGTTCAACACTAGCCCTTGTCCCTTGTCCTACGCTTGTCCTGATTTCAGCCGTATCTTTCCCCTTCAATTCTGTAAAGTCGCAGTAATTACTCAGCCGTGATATGAGGTCAGAGGTCGGTCTGAATATTACGGCCATTGTTCTCTAGTTATCGCCGCGGACTCATCTCACAGAAAATGAACCTCCTCCATTCACTCAGCTCTGGGACTTAGGGCTTAATGTGAAAATCCGAGTGAACTTTTTAGTGAAGTTTAACCGTGTGTGCTGCTGTTCCACACCACAGCACCTGGTTTTACGGCCTCCTCCTTATTTCTCAGGGGAAATTTGGTGTCTGTGTTTGCAACTTTTTGTTGTGTTGAGGTTGTTGTTCTATTTTGTGATATCTGGGCTTTGTTATGTACTATTCTGAATGAAACGTTTTGAAGAAAAGTCAGAAAGGCTAGATTGAAATTTCTGGACATATTCTGGACAGTATATGGGAAGAAGTGTACTGAGGTTTTATCTACCAGGCAGGAGACCAATGAGCTTTGCACATGTACAGAAAATATAATTCATAATGTTGCTATGGCATTGTATTATTTCTTTGCATTTTAAGCATTGTATTGTTTTGCTTCAAATGTTTTATCCATCCATTTCCAACGTAAAATGTTATTAGGGCCCCACCCTACAACAAACAGGAAGTCAGCCATATTGGTGTGAAATTGGGAAAACCCATAGAAATCACACAATGTCTGATTCAGATGCCAATTTGTGTCACATCAGTTGTGGCAGACGTATGGGGCTGTTTGGCCGATATACACCTTGCTCTTTGGTACGACAGCACAGGCCGACTTTTATGACCCAAGTTGTTATTCAAACTATTTTACTACCACAAATTTCAAATAAGCAAGATCAAGAACTAAGTCTTTATGATCAAGAATTAAATTAAGCAGGGAATTCCTGTCCATTCTCTAGAGTTGGAACCTAATGTAAAACATGAAAGTGAACTTTTCAGTGAAGTTTAGCTGTACTGGCTGCTGTTCCACACTGCAGCTCCCTTTCTTCCTGCCTCCATTTTGTTTCTCTTCAGATGCTTCTCCTTGTCGTACCTCGTCGCCCCCGGAGACCAACCCCTGGGCTCCGGCTCTTATCTTTAGGAGCCACATTTCTCTGGGGAAATCTGCCTTCCTCCACCTTGGGCTCTGCTCTTAAGTGAGGAACAAGAGGAACATGGCCGTTCTTTGTCTGCGAGGAGCTAATCAGTGAAGCAGAGCAGGAGGCTGGAGGTGGGTTCGCCCAAAACATTGAGCTACATCCATCCATCTGTCTGTCTGCGCAAGTTTAGCACAGAACTTTGAACAGGCCCAGTCCAAATGAGAAGAGTACATTCAGCGTTTTTTTAGCTGCGAACATTGAAATGTAGTTTGGAAGGAAAAGAGCTGACTCCAGACAAAGTTTAATCCATAGACAGATTTCATTCCCAAATTTTCAAGATTGGCTGTGATTTTGGATTCAAACTAGCCAACCAGTAAGATAGTATCCTCTTAACAGATACTCTCAAACAACTGACAATGTAATTAGCCATTAACCACAATCAGAAGGAGCAGGAACAACCCCACAACAGTGTTGATGGGTTTGAATATGATACAGCTGTTTAAATTATTATTAGTATTTAGCCTGTTCACTTAGTAAGGAACCAAGGAAGTGGTTGTAGCAAGAAGGCAGGAGTCAGATGGACCCATTGCTCAAAGGCAGCCGAGCGCTAAATGAACACTGTGAGGTGGCAGCTCTAGATGAAAATGAATGGCTTGTGTAATTGGAGCATGTGTTTGTCAGAGTGACAGAGCGCCCACCTCCTTCCCTCTCATTGGACGATGCTTGCATGCTTGTTTTGATTGGACTACATACAGTAGGAACATTTAATATTGAATAGAATTGTGTAATATTTGTCCCTAGTAAGATTTTAGTGGAGGGTATAAGAGTGAAATAGAATTGTACAGAAGTATGTCAAATCATACAGAAACTGCCAGTGAAGAAAATCAAACAGAAATCCCAGTTTACCACAACCTGAAGAGCTCATGCTTTAACTGGTACCTGATTTGTTGATGTTTGGTATAACCTAATGAAGAAATAATTACTTCATCCAGTTGTACATCCAAGTGTGTGTGCTGACTGTTGAAAATAGCAGCTACATTTCTATACAATCAACCATTCATCGTGCCAGTGGCAGCTGGTCAATAGAGGGCGCATGTTGGCCCTGATACTGTTTGATTAAGGTTGACCCAGGGGCACCGAGAGCTCTGGATTATGAAAGTCAGAACTGCTCGGCACTGCTAAATGAGAGGCTAATGCTACATGCTATCCGCCGATGCTGTATTGTTTTTTTGACTGGCTTCGGACCTCTACAGAACGGACCGGACTTGATCTTTCCCTGGTGTGTGCATTCAGTTGGAGTCAAAGAAACTTTATCTATGAACTGCTGGAGACAGAAGGAGCAGGATCAACAGGACAAAGATGCTCAATCTAGTTTTTATTCTTCTTCAGACATGAATGAATGAAGGTAAAGGACAGATTTGTGTTATTGGCAGATACCTCAGTAGATTGATGTTTGTTGATTGATATGTTGCTGCTTTGTTGTCATGAAGTGATGTTATGTTGTATTTGTCAGTAACTCACAATATTACCCTATATACAGCTCTATGTCCGGTGGGTTTGGTCGTATTGGATGTGCTGTGCTGGTGAGGATAGTGTAGTGATGTGGACTGGAGTTTTGCTTCTGTGGGACATGAGGCAGGTGTACTTTTATATGTTCTCTAAGCTCTGACTGCAAGACTGTGAGATGCAAGTGCATGTTATGATAAACTTCTAAATTGTAGCCTGACACATTCGGGTGTAAAGGCTTGTGCACAATGCATAAACACAGAAAATGATCATACTTAATATTGTTAATTCCAGCGCATGGCTGTTTCAAGCATCACTTCAGCATTCAGAAACTGCAATGAAATTTATTTTATTATAATTAAAGAAATGTTCAATATTATTACCTAAATTATTACTATTTTTATTTATACTCAATTTAATAACTATAATAAATTTACTAATACTAAATTATACAAAAAATGAGGTGCCCTGCATAGTGCATAGATATAGGGGCACTTCATCACAGGAAAGTCCTGTTGCTCATGATATTTCTATATTGGTATTACTACCATGCAGAACAGATTGAAATCCCTGCAAAAAAATGGACCATACAGTAGTATCTCAACTAGTGGGACCAGGTCTAAAAGTGAGTCGTGGTTGAATCTAGTTTCAATATTCAATTTTAATAACTCCTCATTGTTAGTAGTCAATTGTGAGTACTTTTACAGGGTATCACTCAGAGAGAACCACCTGCTGCTTCCATTCAACCTACATAAGCTAACTATAGGCCTTGAGTTGTGTGACTTTGCTAACTCTATAGCCCCAGTTCTTGCTCTACATAAAACCTATGGCAACCTTCCATTTCTGTGCATTAGCAGCAGGTGGACGGGGTGATTCATTATTCTTCTGCCTTAGCCTATAATTATCCACCGCATCAGTGCTTCGAAGTTTAGCCGCATACATATTCATGTCTATCTTGGAACAATCAATAGACCAGAATAAAACTGTATCATCTTAGAGCCTTACAATATTAATGTGTGGGTGAAAACACTTTGCTATTTGGCCATTATGCAAGACCCCGAATCAGATTTCATGACCTTTGGCTTCCAAGGGGAACTTGTAGTAGCCTTAGGGATAATGAAAAGCTGAGATGATCCGCAACAATAAATAAATCTCAAAATTCCCATCTCTCCTCTAGAAGCTCCCTAATCTTTGCAATTCGCCATGGCTGATAAAAAATTAATGAGAATAAGCATAATGGCAGCCATGGAGATAACACTTGTATGAGAAACTTCTCCTGAGATTTGCTTACATTAATATATTTTGCCTTCGCCAAGAGGTTATGCATTTGTCTTACAGAACAGTAAGAGAGAACAGTTATGCTTGGATTGTGTGGACTTTTACATCTAAGACTGGTCAAGTCAAAATGCCTCACTATCCAGCCTAGTCTTGAGGTTTCCCAAGATAGGAAATTGTTAGCTTTATTTAGATTATTTTTTAGTGTGCCGCAGTGGTGGTACAGTGGGTAGATGCTCGCCCTTCAACCGGAGGGTCGGTGGTTTGAGTCCCCACCCGTGCACACGCTGTCAGGCCCTCCCGTGGACCCACCACCCACAGGAGGTACTGTGGTGATATGTGGATTGGGCGGTGGTCGAAGGCGGGAGTTCCCTGCTTAGACTGCTGCCTCCGCGACCCGGTTTCGGACTAGCGGAAGAAGATGGATGGATGGATGGATGGATGGATGGATTTTTTAGTGTGTTAGTATTTAGTGTTAGCATGGTGGGATAGAGACACCAACTTCAGCCACAAGTTGTCAGTTAATATCTTAGTAAGATTTAATGGATTTGTGACTCATTGGAGAAAGCATTTACCCCTAAACCAAAACATTTTTCTGGTTTGACTGGTCTTAACGTTAGTATCTTTAGCCCGTTGCTTTTTCGTCTCCCTGTTTATTTGTATACCTCAGTTTATCACTCTCAATACGGCCTTGTCTTCCTACATAAAGAGTATTTTAAATTGACTACAGCCATTATATTCTCTTTTGTCGTGGTTGGGCGGTGAATCAGAAATAGACTTGTTCAAAGTCAATCTGAACTTGGTCATTTAACCAACCAGTTCTCATTGTGAAGAGTAGAATAGCATCAGTCAATGGCCCATCTCGAACTCCTGTAGTGTCCTCTGGTGTCTGCTACTGATGCATTGGGAAAGAGCTGGGTTTAAATACATATTTTACACATTTTATTTGGTCTCATTCATATTGGTTCAAGAAGCGTTACGCTTTACAATTAAGTAATGTATTGGTATGTATTCATAGTGCTGCGATAAAAGCTGTTTTCAGCTCCTGTATCTGCCTCCTGAGGGAAAACAATTCATGTCCTGGATGAGTGCTGTCTTTGATGATTTTTCTGGTCTTGTTGAGACAGCTAGAGTTGGCGGTTCCTTTTAGATATTGCAGAGGGCAACCCATGCTGGCTTGGTGACGTTCTGCAGGGCTTTCTTCTCAACAGCAGATGTTCAATGATTTGGCAGTATTGAACGTTACGGACCAGTAGTGAGGTAGTATTTTCAGTTATGGACCAGCAAAGTAGAAGTGGGAACATGTGTTTTTGTAGGTTATTTTAAGATAACTAGAACAGAGCCTTAGTGATTTGTAAGGCAGTTGACAAGAGGGTATACCATAGAGTAGACCAAATAGAAAACAATTAAGACTTCAGTGGTGTGGTATTAAGGGAGTTTACTTTTTAGGAACACAGAAAGGCATCTAAATTTAATTTCTGGTCCACTGTGAATTATTCCTCTTATTACAGTTATTTGGGGACATCTCTTAAATATTCATGGGCCTTCGCACTGGTTTAGCACAGAGGCTCTGTTGCTTAAAAGCTGTTAAAAATACATTAGCAAGCCAAAATGTGGCTACTTTCAAAAGATCTTTGTACTTTTATACACACACTTTAGAAATATGAATATATGATATGTCTGGAATGGGTTTGTTAGAGAGCATTTAGAACATACCGTATGAAACATAAGTGTCGGTTTTGTCATTAAATTGTGTTGATCTATGTGAAAAAACGACTTCTTGACTGACTAGAAGACCTGCAAACATAAAACACTAATATGTTTTATGTTTAAAATATGCATTTTACCCAGCAACAATTACAGAACCTGCCTCCCCAAATCATGGAAGAACTGTCAGTAAAATCTGAATAATCAGTCCAACAACTGTAATATGCTAACCATTAAAAGTATTTTCAATTTCAATTCTAATAATAGCTACAGCAAAGATAACTTAATAATAATGGATTAGATTTATATGTACATTATTCATTCACACCACACTCAGACACACACTGGTGAAGCGTGCCTGCCATTGTGTGCCTACGGCTCCTCCGACCACCGATCACCAATCACACATCCACATTCATTCATAGGCAATGTGGGTTAAGTGTCTCGCCCAGGGACACAACGACAGTATGTGCTCGGTCGGAGACTCGAACCGGCTACCCTCTGGTTGCAGGGGGCGAGCCCACTACCCACTGCGCCACTGCCGCCAAATATTGTCACTATTATGAGAACCAATTATATATTTTCTTTCTCTGCATTCACATTTTGAGTTTGATGTTAATCTTATTGACAGCTTGCTCTGATGATGGTATTTCACATCTGTGTCATCCATAACAAATCTATGTGAATGATTTTTCTAATGCAGAGTGATAGGGTCAGTGTGTTAGTCCCCAGAGCCCCTCCTTAAAGCACTGTGACAGTAAAGCCGCTAACATGAGCCGTGACTCCCAACACGCCTCCCGTTTGGCGCTCACTGATAAAGCTGGTGATTGATTGGCCTTGTCCAATGCGGCAAAGGCACAAAACACCAGCCACAATTACTGTCAGTGAGAAATTCATGTGTCACTGTCCCACTTCTCCCAGTACAATTGTTAAGACAGTGATCTAGTATCCATCACGCTGAATTACTTCCATTAGATTCACTTTGGGGTTTTTTTTCTGTGAAGAGTGTGTTCTGCTGCGGATCACCACCAAACTGGGAAATGACTTGAGTAAAACCAGTTCAACCGAAGCCAATTCAACAAAAGGCGCTCGGCTGGGTTTAAAACTTTATGGGGGAGATGCTGAAGTTGTGGTTTTAAGACATGGAGAAGCAAAGGGCATCATTTCCTTTGGGATGAAGAACAAGTAAGTTTAAGTTCAGGCTCAAAATGGTTGACACTCACATAAAACAACCATGAGTATATCCAAGGTCAAAGTCAAACATAATTACTTTAAGTTACAAATGTTGAATTCATCCACGTTGGACACATCATCACACATTATAATTTTGATGAACTATTTTGTTTTGCTTATAGAGAAATCTGAATCCTCCCAGACACTTCCGCCTCCAAGGCATTCCTGGAACTTCAGAAAGGCCACATTGTCTCCCTCCTAGTAAGCTGTGGCATCAATGAGATTAAATGCAGTCTATTATATGCGGCCTTGGGTGAGTCAAATGCTGATAGCACACTGGCTTAATGTGTCCTGATTTTGATCAATTAAATAGCTAAAACCCGTATTTGGTAAACCTTCACTGTTTTCTTTCTCCTTGTCTGTAAACTGTGAGGTTAGACCCTGTATTTCGGGGGTGAGGGGTTTTCATGATGTGGTCCTCCCCCCCTGGAAACATAGCGTCCTCCTGGGAGCGTCTGTCCACAGAGCAGAAAGGATGATGGGAGATCTCTGACAGCCCTCTGTGGCACGCTTTGGTACGGTTTAGTGGAGCGTTGCGAGTTTGATTCCCACTGAGGTAAGGGGTAAGTCTGGGGAGAGGTCCCATGGGCAAGGCATCAACCCCAGAGAGGAGCACACCCTCAGTTCAACAGTGAACTCTGCTAAGTTTAAACCCGGGTCTGACATTTTGATAATTGCTTAAACATAATTTCAAAATTACAGTGTTTCCATCAAATCATGTAATTTTTTTTTCTTAAACAGAGCGCTCCTGAGCCTCTGTTGTCAAGACGACAGTAATGACAGCTTCAAGGAAAGTCACAAAGTTTAGATGTTATTATTGCAAACCACTAATGTAATGGAAAGTGTGGACCTTGGTGCGGACTGTCACTTGTGAAAACGGGATTTCTCCTCGTGGTAAGTCATCTCAAAGACATGCCTCTTGTTTACGATAGATAAAGGCTGTGTTGCAGCTACGGCTAGCTTCCAGAGACTAACCAAAACTACTGGCAAAGTGGTAGAAACTTTAATTCCAATGGTTCCATCAAGCATATTTTCTATTTGCATTCATAAAAATGCATATCCTGAGGAGGGGTGGAAACACACTTAATATAGTTAGACAAATGTTAAACAGTAAATACTATACCACTTCAATATCAAACGAACTGCTAAAATAATGTATAAATATACTGTATTAATAGAATGTCCAAATAATGCAATACTTTACAATCAGATATGAATCATGCCTGCAGAAATAAACAGTGATGTTACAATTGTATTCCCGCTTGTTGAAAGGGAGACCTACGGGAGAAAGCAATTATTATAAGTATTATAATTATATTGAATTGCACAGAGGAATAATAATAACATGTGTATGCATATAGTAGCTGTGCACAGTGGTGTTTATTTTTTACTTGGCTTTAGACCTGGAAAACCAAGACCAAGGTTAACAAAGTCTAAAAATCTAAAAACAGATTATTATTCGCCCAAGAACTATGGCATGTTTTTGTCATTGTTGGTCCTACCAAAACTAGTTTATATGGAGCTTTGGTTGGACTGTGCTAATTACCTAGCCAGTGGGGATTTGAATATCTAAATCTTACTACTTTGTACAACAATATTTTCAAATTGTTGGTTTTGACTGGTCTTGAAAACAAAACTCTTCCAATCTAAGAATTTCAGAATCATAAATATTATTAAAAAGGTCACTGAAATCCACCGTAGACCAAGTAATCTCCCTAATTACCACTTCTTGCACATTAACACAAGCCTCATTTGTGTATTTTACGGCTTGTCTGACCTCCATTCTCTGCCCAGTTCTATTCTCACCCAGTCTGCACATTGTTAGTAGTTATCCTCCCTGGTTCCGGACAGCTCTGCCTCCTCTGAGCGTTTCTGTCATTGACTGGAGTGAGTTGAAGCTAAGATCCAGTCTCGAAGCAGGTTTCTCTTTTGCAGATCCTTCTCCCAGATCTAATAAAGTGAGACTCTGATAAAGACTTGAGTGGGACAATGGGAGACTCAGGTGAACAGCAGTGGTTAAAGATGGATGGGGCCCCTCAATAATTTACTTTGTAGCTGTGAAGAACTTGGTTTAATTTACAGCAATGTCTTCAGAAACATGGGATATAGTGATTCTGCCTTTTAGACAGATGGAATATATTGTCTGAGAAGTGTTTTGTGTTGCCATGGGAAATTATTACATCTTGTAGACCTTTTGAGTTGCATTCTACAAAGTGTACCCAGAAATTAAATGGGCCTTAAAGGCATTTTTTACTGATACTTTTCTCCATAGAAAGTGCATTGCGGTTCGTTTAATTTCCAGCTACACTTTCTAGTTATGAATTTACCAAACCGTATCTTCAATTCTAAAGAAATTGGATGTCCGAGTGATCATAACAAACATACATTTTTTATCATTTATTTTGGCTTTTCACAAATTTAGCACAATACACTTAGACTGCACAAACCAAGCTGGATTGATACAGTCTTCAATTCAAGTCACCAGAATCCAATTGATTCATTTTTCATGTCTTTGTCAATAATTCTTTGGAACCGATTTTGGAGAATTATCTTCAGAAAATGGTGAGAACTGTGTAAAAATCTCACTTCTTTTCTTCTAAGCCTGCTGAGAGGAAACCGCAGGTGAACAGCTGATTAAAGATGGCTGCCGGTGATTCGAGCTGCCGACATGAATTTACTTCCTGCACTTTAGCAGAAAAAAGCCTCTTTATTTTCCTCAATGCAATCGATTCGCAGCCAATCAGATGGCTTCATCTCCGGGTAGGCCGTAAACGCTAAGCTAAAATAAATCTCTCCATTTATTTAAAGGCTGTTTATTCCTTGTCTTCAGCCAAATGGAGACCAAACCTGGGGCTACATGGAACAGCTTTGGAGACATATAGTTTAAGTTGTTACTGTCACAGAGTAAGATCTCTATATAAAGGCTTTTTACTGCTGCCACATTCACTAAAACATTATAAAAGACAGTATAATACCTGCTGTAGGCTGTATAATATTATAATAGGGTTGATTTTATTTTTTTGGCAAAGTGACGGATGTTTGTTCTGTTTGAAATGTCTGATGAAGAAAAAATTAGAGTTTTTGTTTAAGTGTCATGTATTTCATTTAGCTCAGTTTATGTTAAAAGCTTGACTACTGCTGCTGCTTCTGCTGCTGCTGCTGCTTCTGCTGCTGCTTCTGCTGCTGCTTCTGCTGCTGCTTCTGCTGCTGCTGCTGCTTCTGCTTCTGCTTCTGCTGCTGCTGCAGCTGCTGCTGCTGCTGCTTCTGCTGCTGCTTCTGCAGCTGCTTCTGCTGCTGCTTCTGCTGCTGCTGCGGCTGCTGCTGCTGCTGCTGCTGCTGCTTCTGCTGCTGCTTCTGCTGCTGCTTCTGCTGCTGCTGCTGCTGCTGCTTCTGCTGCTGCTTCTGCTGCTGCTTCTGCTGCTGCTTCTGCTGCTGCTGCTGCTTCTGCTGCTGCTGCTGCTTCTGCTGCTGCGGCTGCTGCTTCTGCTGCTGCTGCTGCTTCTGCTGCTGCTTCTGCTGCTGCTTCTGCTGCTGCTGCTTCTGCTACTCCTAGTGGAAAATGTACAATGGAAATGTGAGGGTCTGCTTGTGCTAATTAGTAGCTCTATTCTGGTTTAAATAAACAATTATTATTGTTCAACAATGCAGTTTTAACAAGACATTAAGACATTGACGCTGTTGTTGCTTCCCTCCAACTCTATTGAAAGTCTTGAATAAAATAATGTACTTCTGCCCTTTCAAACTAAATGACCAGATTTAACCTTCTGTATAAGCCTCCTATACAAACCAGTGAACGGCCATACAAACACCATTGAGAAGTCTAGATTTGACACTGCTTCATAAACCGTCTGACAGAGGTCATGTTAGCTCTGCTTCGAAGGGCTGCTAGATAAAGAGAGGTGTCACCGGAGTGCTCGAGACAATAAACGTGAAGAGGTCTGAGTCAGATCGGACCTACAGCGATGGGACTTGCGTCGAGCAGTAATGACACCTCTAGGAAATTAAATGTCAAGTCACTGCCGTTTATTCCCTCTAAATGGAGCACTAATTACAGATGAAAGCCGAAAAACTCACCCGCCTGACCTCACAGCATCACACAGAGACTCTATAGTCAATGTATATGATGACTTGATAACGCTATCGTTGGTGGTGGCCAAATGTGACTGAAATGTCAGAGGCCGCAGTCAGAGGTTACAGAAATGTGTTGATGAAAGTTGGAAGAATAGTCAATAGATACATAATGTCATTTGAGGTTTGACCAATTCTGTGGTCACAATGAATTATGCTAGAATAGCACTTTGGAGTAAAAAAAAAAAGTCTTTCATCGGTGTCTTCTCTCATACAACATGGTACTTGTGCCCACAGAACTGTTGTTCACTGGATATTTTCACCTTTTGGTGCCATTGTGCAAAGACATCCCAACAGCCATGCCAAGTTATTTAAATCTATTTTAGCACCAGTCTGTTTTTAAATACTTATGGTGTAGAGAGATTGAGTAAAAAAAAAGGAAAAAATCCCATTTAATGATCCTCCAGAAATGAGTGGGAAACTCTGCCTCTGTGTCACCATGATTTACTCTGAATGAGTCAACAAGGCTTTAAATAGTCCCTTTAAAAGCATCTGAATATAAAACTGTACTCTGAGCCAGTGACTCATCTCTGCTGGTGATCCAGTTTACCTTAAAAATATGTTTAAGTTCACTCTTATATATCTTAAATATATAATATTCATTAGTCAGATGTTCACAAGTGGCACATGCAAGGACCTGTGAGGTTCGGAAGTTTATTTATCTGTTGGCTGTGAACATGCATAGACTTTATTTATTTAAAAGGGACAATGCACATTAGTAAACACCAGTACACATGTGTAAATGCACCGACGTTAGCGTACAGCTCATTTTCATTCGTAGTCCCAGGACTAAACAAACACAACAGTTCAACAGTTCAAGGTCATTACAGTTCTACATTCACACATGATCTAATGTGCCTATGTATGAAGTGCATATGTGGTTAAAGTGCATACAAGGATTTTAAAGTGCTGTAGTTTATAATCTAATAAATAAGTTCATTTAGTTTAAAGCCAGTTCATGTCACATGTGTTGGTCCTCTCCTGCCGCACAGAGATGACCAACACACTGGAGTTTTACAGAGTTCCCTTGGGTCCTAAAACATTCATGCATATTTACATATTTACCTGGCAGTGATCGTAAGAAACAGTAACAACAGCCGGGATTGCAGGGTAAGTGTATTCGGTGCATGCCTACATATGTATATGTAGGCATGCACCGTTGAACAACAGCAATAAAATGTGAGTCTGTTCAGACACTCATGGTACATGCTACATACGTATATGTATCATGAGGTCTGAACAGCTCTAATGGGAGCAGTTTTGATTAGATTTAAGCCATTTTTGAAGGTGAGTTTTAAAGGTGTTATATGTAGGAGATTCTCTTATTGTGTGAGGGATATTGTTCCAGATTTTACAGCCTACGACTGAGAGGACTGACTGTGCGAAGGTGGTGCGTCTATAAGGAACCTCACAATCACCTCTAATCGTCGCTCTTGTAGTTCTGCCAATGGTGGGTTTTTGTTTTATGAATTCTTATAGTGGTGGTGGTGTGAGACCATGGAGTGTTTTGTATATTGTACATGCATATTTAAAGTGTCTGAAGTTCTCGAAACTTAATAAAGATTATATGTTTCAAGAATGTGACAGTGGTGGTTATACAGTGATTCAATCTGTTTGAGTGTGGTGTCGCTGGTAAAGGTCCAATTTGTGAAGCAAATTAAATTTATAAACTGAAAGTTGACTATTGACTTGTATTCTCAATCAATCAATTCTGATTCTGGAGGTGCATTTGGGATCCTATATTTTCATATAATTGTAAATATTAGCGCTCCACATTTGCACAGTTACAAAAAGTCTAGAAGTATCAGAATCTGAAGTCTGAAGTATAGGCTTTTATTTCTTAATTAAATTAAATAAGCTGCGAATTTTTAATAAAACATCAGCTCACTCACATTATTCCTAACAGATCCTAGTTCTCAATTAAAAAAAAAAAAAAACAACAATAAACCAATCAGAGTGCTCCTGTCCCATGGAAGTGTGTGATTGGTTGAAAACAAATGTCCCTGCGCTCTAACACATATCAGGTACTGCAGCTTTAAAAACACACCCTCTTCAAGACTGTAAGCAAATTGTATTGATAATTTAATGGCATTTAGGACACCCACAAATTTTGCTGAACTAGCCTTCCAGAGCTTTCACTGCTTGACAAAATTTGATTCATGTTTTGCAATCATAATGTTTGGAAAAACCATAGATATCAATACATCTACAGTCATTCTTATCCCATTCATTTACTAAGTTGTAAGTAATGTTTAGTAATGTTGTCTCACAGCAAGAAGGACCAACGTTTAAATCCTCATCTCGGGAGGCATTTCTGTGTGGAGTTTGCATGTTCTCCAGGTATAGGGGTGGGTTTCCAGTGTCCATGATCATCAATAAACCTCCATAAAAATCCTGGTTCAAGACTTATTTATTTATTTATTTATTTATTGTTTATTTGATAGGGACAAATGCAATAAACATAGACCATTGTGTCACAATAATCTGATGCATGTATCACAGTGTTTATAGCCATGGCTAATTCGCAACACTTGTCCCCAGAAGGCTTTTAACAGTCAGACTAAATGAA
>JAVQKC010000815.1:0-12190 GCA_036025475.1 Philypnodon macrostomus
GTATATTTGACAGCCTCTAACTTGCACATACTTTGCCTGATTAGGCTCAAACCTGAAATACCTAATTACCCCCCGGCCCTGAACACATCTGACTAATATGATGGCAGTTACCTCTATAGTGTCCCCTATAGACTGAAAGAAGAATGTAGTTTTAGGGAATTTTCTAAATTTGGCAAAAACATTCTTCACAAACATCCAGACAAATAAAAAGTCAAATAGACCCTTCCCATGTTTGTCAAGGTTTGGGGGACGGGCCCTCTTAATTGCTCGTTAACAATATTAAAACCCTTAGAAATCATACAATGTCTGATTAAGGTGCCCGTTGGTGACAGTTGTAGCAGACGTATGGGGTAGACGTATTGGGCCGTTTCGCCGATATACACCTTGTTGTCGGGGACGACTGCACAGGCCTAGTTCAAGTAAGAGAATAGTTGTACATAAAACCCAATGTGACACATAAGGTGAATGTACAAGAACCAGTGTATGTGGCTGTTCCCTGCACTGCTGTTACTGCGACACCCCCCTGTTACCCCCTCCCTCTCAGAGTCAGTTCAAACATATAGTCTCCGGTCTATACCTGCCTTCATGAAGCCGAGCTGGCACCAAAACTGTCCACTGCAACACTCTCAAAGTCAACTCTATGTCAGCTTACGGAGGACAAACCCCCTTGTATGTCAAGCCACTCCCCTGACATTTGAAGCCACACCTCCTGTTGTTGTTTTACTCCTAGTTTACTCAGAACCAAAAGCTGTTGACATGTGGAATCACAAACAAATGCACATAAGGCACCCAGAACCCTAACCCAGAGACCAGTTTTAAGGCCAATTCGTAATTCTTTCTCACAGGGGGTTTGTATGAGAAATACATACTCACTGGCAACTTTATTAGGCCTTATGAGACTTTGTACCTAATTAAGTGGCCTCGGTGTGGTCTTTGACAGCTTTAGCTATCTGCTCAACGTAACAAATGGTTATCTGTGCTAACGTTGCCTTTCTATGATCTCAAACCTGACATTTTTGCCCACAGAACTGACTGGATATTGTATCTTTTTCAACCATTTTCTGTAAACAACTAGGCCTGTGCTGTTGTCCCTGACAGCAAGGTGTATATCAGCGAAACGGCCCCATACGTCTGCCACAACTGGCACCAACAGGCACCTTAATCAGACATTGAGGGATTTCTAAAGGTTTTTATATTGTTAACGAGCAATTAAGAGGCCTCACCCCCAAACCATGACAAACATGGGAAGGGTCAATTTTACTTTTTTTAATGGTCTGGATGTTTGTGAAGAATGTTTTGCCAAATGTTCCATAAAACTACATTCTTCTTTCAGTCGCTATAGGGGGTGCTATAAAGGTAACTGCCATCATATTGGTCAGATGTGTTCAGGGCCGGGGGGTTATTAGGTATTTCAGGTGTGAGCCTAGTTGGGCAAAGTATGTCAAATATACCTGACCTCCTAATTTCAATTCAAAATCTACGCGATTTTGTTTATGTTAAGCAGGCTCAATAAAAGTGCATCAAAACCTGAATTTGTGAAGTACCAAACTCAATCCAGTTCTGCATCTTCGTGATTATGTACCTTTGTGCAACAGTTGAGTTAGTGCATTCACCCATAATAAATTATAATATTCATCAAAGAATTACCCAAATCTATACAGTTCGGTGTCTTTATGGTATGTACCTGTGTGCAAATGTTGAAACTGAGCTGGCAATTCGTTTTTGAGTTATTGCGTTCACAGCTAGGATCTGCGGACGCAGACCGACATGATTCCATAATATCATTGTTTCCCCATAGTAATTACTACGCAACTTGAAGAAAAACATTTGCATCTCATTTCTTTATTTTGATTGTTTAAAGTCAAAATAATAAACAAAACTCAAACTTCACAAATAAACATTTTTGACTATTTTAAAAAAAATAATCAGTGACAAATATAGCCACCCTTCTTTTCAATAACACTCAAAAGTCTTCCATCCATGGAGTCTGTTTCTTGATCACTTTGTGTGCAGCAGCAACCACAGCCTCCTAGATACTGTTCAGAGAGGCATACTATTTTCCTCCACTGTACATCTCACGTTTAAGAATGGCACACAAGTTCTCAATAGTGTTTTGGTCATGTGAACAAGGGGGCATGTCATTATGTTTTCATGTTTAAGATATTTATTATTTATTTATAATTAGGAGGCCTCACCCCCAAACCATGACAAACATGGAAAGGGTCTATTTGACTTTTTGATTTGTCTGGATATTTGTGAAGAATATTTTTGCCAAATTTGGAAAATTCCCTAAAACTGCATTCTTCTTTCAGTCAATAGGGGGTGCTATAGAGGTAACTGCCATCATATTAGTCAGATGTGTTCAGGGCCGGGGGGTAATTAGGCATTTCAGGTTTGAGCCAAATTGGGCAAAGTATGTGCAAGTTGGAGGCTGTCAAATATACCTGCCCAAATTCAATTCAAAATGGCCAACTTCCTGTTTGTTGTAGGGTGTGGTCATAATAATTTTTTATGTTGTGTACACTGTGGAGAATCACTGTACCAAGTTTCATTGCTCTCTGCCAAAGTAAGTGTGTCCAGGGTCCCATAGGGGTCATAAACATGGGGGGGCGCTATAAAGGCATTCTTTATTTGACCTCTGTAATGTGCCTATGTACATTAAGTATACAATTGCCCGGATCAATGTGACAACATTCACGTGATTTCGTTTATGTTCAGCAGGATTATTGGCTCAATAAACATGCATGTAAACATTAATTTGTGAATTATTTTATTTGTAATTAATTACTTAATTAATATTTATCGTAGAAGTACCCAAATCGATACAGTTCAGCATCTTTATGGTATGTACCTGTGTGCAAATGTTAAAACTGATCCGGCAATTCATTTTCGAGTTATCGCGTTCACAGCTAGGATCTGCGGACGAACACCGACGTGATTCCATAATATCGTCGTTTTGCCGATATTATAATCATACATCAACATACAACTTTGGCTGTTGTGGCTGGAGGAGAAGCTCATTTTTTAGTTTACATTGAGATTGTGGATGGGAATATGCAGTCTCTTTTGCCAAAAAAGACCAGATCTTAGTAAAGTATACAAAATGCCACAGTCATTTGGTGAATACTTTAGTCATTTTTTATATGAGATGCCTACCTGACACAACCCACTTCATTTATCTGGGCTTTGGACCAATATGGTTTGTGTTTTTGAGAATCATGTCATGGAACGGAACCCCGTGTCATACAAATAGTGCTGCAGTGAAATAAATCAAATAAATAAATAACACTCAGTCATGTCTTAGCCACGGGATAGCACTATGCAAAACCGCTAAGGATGGTGGTATAGTGTGTGCATATTTTAGCTTTATAATTTGTCAAATGCATTTTCTGAGATAAAATCCATTTTCTTGGATTTCCAACACTTGTGGGACCCACCGTATCCTTTGAAACATGCATGAATAATCCGATCTCTACAGTGCACGCCTTTAGCCCTTTACAACAGCAGCCACAAATCAGTCCATCGTCTTTGCTCCCCAAATGGTTGTTGGAGCAGAAACATGCAACAGTGCAAGATAAATGAGGGCAAGTGCATTATGATTTCCATATCAATCACAGAGAGTGTCACCAACTCAGCTTCGGCAAAAGAAAGAAAGAGAGGAAAGAAGAGTATGAACATCTGTATAGTTCTATGTTTACTGAGGTTACACAGTCTAAATAAAGATACAGTGCTAATCCAGGACTAAGCCAGTGTCAAACCACCAAGACTAAACCAGGCCATAACAAGGACTACAGTAAGGATCAATCTAAAACTGATCCAGGATCTCTCAAGCAGGACACATCTAAACCAAGTTAAGTTGATCCAGGCTAATACTTGGGCTAAACCAGAAATACGTCAGGCTAAATTACAGATGAACCAGGAAGAGAACTAAACCTCGACTGAACCACATCTGAACCTAATCCAAACACAATTGCTAACATTTTTGTGAATGCAGCTCTCAAGCTTTTAGGTGATTTCAAATTGAGGGACAGGTAATGTGTATAATGGCGTAGATCCAAGAGGCAGGTGAGTGAATGTGTGTTTGTCCCAGGAACTGTCAGATCTCAGTGGTGTGGAGGTGCAAGCAGAGTGCAGCTGTCATTTAGATCATTTAGACCATAAATGTCTCTACAAACACTGGGAGCGAATGGAGGTTGTCAGTGTCAGATTGTCACAGACCTGGATGTGGAGGTACTGGATCGGAACCAGAAGACAGGCAGCAAAGGAGGAAGTAAAGTTGAAGAAAGGGCAGCTGTGGCTACACAAGTAGCATACCACCACCGGGTGTGACTGAGGAGTGAGTGAATAATGTCATTGTAAAGCGTCTTTGAGTCTTGAGAAAAGTGCTATATAAAACCGATGCATTAATATTATGAATAGTAATTTGACATTTTGACCTTGCCACTTGCCAAACCAGACACATTCTGACATTTTGTTTGATTATTTTATGAAGTTTGTGAACACGTACAAGGCAGTGTGTGTGCGTGAGACAGTGGACGAGGTTTGGGAGTAATCTCAGGCTGAGTGGAAGAAGGACGAGAGTGATTAAAACTAAAGTAACTAAAAAGACTGAATGTAGTAAATTATTATAACTGACTTCTGATCCATGGGTGATGGTGCTGACTTTGTACTGAAATTGTGTAACATAAAAAACCATCAGTATAGAATTGGAATGAGTAGAACATGAAAGAGTGCAGCCTTCAAGGACCCATAAGACTAGTCCTGTTGAAACTTGATTCTGGTGTTATCTTGTTAAGCGCAGAAGTCATTGAAGGACACAAGACGATTGATTGAATGAACTTGACTTCGGCACAATTTCCTGTTGGTGGCGACATGTATCAAGCCAGGCCGTGGGTCCCTATATTCTGCAGTTTAACTACCTCTCAGGCCCCTGAGTGACAAATGGCTTCTGTCTCCTCTAATGTAATATTTGTTTGTACTTCTGAGAGGCTCTCGGCCACTCTGCCACCGGTCTGTCTGCCGCGGCTTCATTGTGTTAGCTGACTTTATTCCCCATACGCCTGTCAGCCCGCTGTAGTGTCTGAGTGTTCCCGTCTGTCTCATGTCTCATTGTCTGTGCAGTCAATTCCACTGCAAAGCTCTTTCTGTAGGCCCCTCATCAACTCCTGCACTGCCTGTCTACCACTCTATACCTCCTAAATTGACTTCATGTAGCTATTCTCTCTTTTTCTTTCATTCTCATCACCTCTTTATCATCCTCTCCCTCCCTGTCCTTCTCAAATCCAGTGCCGGATCTCAATCATTGTCACAGAAAAACTGAAAAAAGTAACAATATTTACATGAAAACCATGCTTTGGCCAATAGTAATAGTCAGGTTTGACCTCTAAAGAGTTTTTTGTGAGCTACAATTTTACTCAAAAACTCAATTGGTCAACTTGATAACCCACAAATTGTGATTTCATTTATATATAAAAAATAAAAAATAAATTCAAATTAAGGCAAGCTAGGGATAACGTTAACCTCAGCATTGCACCCAAGTTGGGTCCCTGACTATTTCCCAGGACTCTAATTCATGATTCTCTGTCATTTCTGGCATTACTTAATAGAAAATATATATATTGAAAAACAGGACTAAACAAGGTTTGAATCTAAACCAAACCAAGTCTAAACTCCAACTACTTCAGGTGTAGACCAGGACTAAACTGAGTCTTAAGCAGAAGTAAACCTGACACCCTTAGCCTACCATGGAGAGAGATGTTGAAGTAGAGCCATTTTTGTCACAGTGTGTACGACCCTGTTCAAACCTCTTCCTCCTCTCTCCACTTTAGCGCCATGTCTTTGCTCCAGATGCTAGCTGTCTCCGCTCCGTGTGCCGCGTCTCTGTGATGGGCCCCTCCAGGAATTCAAAGCACCATTCTGGCATTTTCTTCCAAGCAATTGCTTTTTGCAGTAATAAAGGGGAAGTATAGTTTTAGCATCTCTCTCTGAATGGGCGTACTGGCCCCGGGCAAAACAAGTGCAAGAGCACATCCACCAATCCTCCGGGGGCACCAGCGCACCGCAGGCCGCTGTTCACATCCCGACCCAATTAGGCTGTCTCACACAATTTAAGGGATTGTTTGTAGAACTTACAATTAATCACATTTCTTTGTCAGTGGCTCAAAATTGGGTTCTTACATTTGAAAAGAATGCACATCGTACACAGCATTATGTTTGGATTGTCCCCATGACAGTATCAGTAGTCCTAATTGGCAAAGGCAAAAGTATATTTATTTAATGTCAGAAAAACTCCGATAGTGGTCCACTCTTTATTTAATGTGTCTGAAATCCCTTTTATTTCACAGCAATTTCCAGAGGTTTAAAAATAATAATGTAAATCTTGTTACAATGATGAAGTGGGCTATGGGTAATGGTGATTGGTTCCCTATGTATGTCTTGAGGCAATATATTGTAATCTGTACTGCCCTTAGGAAGACATAAGACAATGGATGGCAAAGAAACAGCGAACACCCATTTAATAACAGTGAGACCACCACCATACAGATACAGACCACACTGATAAGATATGTAATAAGTCAATGTGAAGGGTGAAGCTGGGTGCTACGGAAGCTCTAAGAGGACATTACATTGCAGCAAATTTTTTGGTTTGTTTTTTTAAGATTGAAATTTTTGGTAACACTTTATAATAAGGTCCGTTAATAAATAATTCATAAGACATTAATTATGTGTTTATAAGCCTTTATGAGTCATTTATTAACAGTTATAGATATCTTAAAAATACATTAATAAACCATTGTACAAGTGGCCTATTAAGTTTTGTATTATTAGTTTTTAGTTAGCTTTGTTTTTAGTTAGTTTTGTTAATGGCTCATCAGCACTTAAAATGTATCTATAACTGTTAATAAATGACTCATAAAGGCTTATTAACATGTATTAATGCTTATTAATGCCATATAAATACTTTATTAGCACACCTTATTATAAAACGTAAAAAACTCTAAATCTCTCTTGGGAAAACAATAACAGATTTCTCGTTATAACCACTTCATTACCATTATAGATTTTGGGAAAACAGATTATATATATTTTTTTTACGTAATAATCTTAGGATAACAAATAAAAAATAAGTTGAAATGTAAGTCCTCTTAGGGCTTCTGTGGGGTGCCATGTGACTGGTGCATGGTGGGTTCAGATTAATTCAAACTTAAAAAATAAAAAATAAAAATCATAATTATTCTTCATGAGGCCACTATGAATGTTAAAAAAAATGTTTTATCATTTCTGTTTCATTTGTTCTAGTTTTACAAGTTAGGATGTATTCAATTGTTGTAACCTTGAACAGGGTAGCTTGCCCTCTCCAGGTTGGTGGAGAAGTCCTGCCTCAAGTGAAGGAATATCTCAGAGTCTTGAAACATGAGATTGACAGGTGGATCAGTGGCGAAGCTTTTGATTTACTGGTCGATCTATGTTCCTATCCTCACCTATGTCATGAACATTGACCATAAGGACAAGATCGCAGGAACAAACGGCCAAAATGAGTTTCCTCTGCAGGGTGGCTGGGCGCTCCCTTAGAGATAGGGTGAGGCGCTCGGTCACTTGGGAGGAGCTCAGAGTAGAGCCGCTGCTCCTTCACATCGAGAGGAGCCAGCTGAGGTAGCTCGGCCATCTGTTTCAGATTCCCCCTGGACGCCTCCCTTGGGAGGTGTTCCGGAGACCCCAGGGAAGACCTAGGACCCGCTGAAGGATTTATATATTTCGGAAGTGTCTGGGGAGTGGGAAGTCTGGGCTTCTCTGCTTAGACTGCTGCCTTCGTGACCCAGCCCCAGATAAGCAGAAGAAGATGGATGGATGGTAACTTTGAACAGCTCCCCTTATCAGCATTTAGCATGAATCTGTAAACAATGCACTTTGAGTATGTCCTGTTGAGGCCTGCAGCCAAACCGCCATATGTTATGTAAATATTATACATGGTGTTTTAATGGTAATCAAAGTCACGCTGACATCAGATTAATTCACCAGACATGCAGCATTTAAGGTGCAATTAGCCATGGCGCCAGCTATGATGATGATACGAACTGCAAACTCCAAACACTTTGCAATTTGTTTTCACATTAGGTAAATGTCACAGCATATTACCTTGCTATTATGACGGCCATGTTTTTTATATACTCCTATATGAAAAACAACAAACGGGGAAATGGGACGGAACTAAAGTACTCAGGGATTGTGCGTAAGAGCAAAATCAGTGAAACAGAAAAAAAATGATTTAAAGGGTCCTTTTTTTACCTGTGTATACTTCTAAATAACCATTTTACTGTGTATAGTGTAATAGCTTTGTATTTATTTCTAAATTACTCATTTTGGTTGCACAGAAAGGTGAATCCAAGTGTTTGCTGCTGAGAAGGTCAGTGCCTCAGCATACAGAATCACGCATAGATAACAAAATACAACTTTGAATATATTTTGATTTAAAAAAGCTGTATAACATGATACAAAAAAGAGAAGTCAGGTTCCCATAATAGGGACCCTTTAATGCCACTTTTACTACATCTAAGCATGAACCAGTAAGAACTGTTGTAAACCAAGGCCATGGAGCATTTGTGGGAGACCAGGCTGAGTATGTGCACTACAAACAAATCTATAATAACAAAACTGTACAAAACAGGCCCCATGCTGACTGCTGGGTTTAGTGCAGACACAAACAAATATAGTGTTTCCTCGCTGCGGGACAGAGCTAACTGCCACAATTTTGATCTGTCTCTGAGGCCACTCTCTGAGGCTACTCTCAATGCCATTAAACATGTTGTTACACTGAAGAATCAAGCATTGAATTCAATAAAGCATTTTTTTCCTGCCAAATCTATGTCTTCAGCAGAGCAGGTTTGGTCCCATTGTGACAAATTTGTTTCAATTATGTCTCACATTCTGTAGTTGATTCATGACCATCAATATTATACAGTCTAGATACATTACAGCATACTTTAGTTAACTGCAGCTGGAGAGTCTGACCATGATCAATAGGTTTAAGAAGAGGCAAACAGAACAAGATTATAGTCAAAAGAGGAGCTCAGAGTCAGTAATTGATTGCATACCTGCATTTAGAAGTGTGGTGTGCATTAGGCTTGTCAACTAAAAGGCCAGCACTCATCGATCCAATGTGAGACTACGCAGAACAATACAAATGGCCAATGTAAATTCAAAATAACTCCCACTGACTGCTGTGTTTGAGTGTTTTTTAAATAAATGTAGCTTCCTGTGTTACTAAGAAGAGTTCTCAAGGTTAAGGAGAAAGTAAAAGGCAGTGCATATTATCGTTGTCAATGTTCAAACTAAAGAATGTTGTTCAGAAAGGAAATGTCAGGCGTGGTAATAGGTCATTGTAAGAAATAGCCAACTGCTTTGATGCCTTGCCACAGCAAAGTGTAAAAACATTAACACAAGTTTGAAGCATTAATGCATGATGTATGTTCAATGCCCCACACCAACCATAAGTCAGTAAAGATGACCACCTATATATATTTTGTGTGTTCATACAACCTGACTGGATCCATCATTTGTTTTGGACAATCATAGCAATGACCTGCCCCCTTACAACAATACTGCTGCACTATTGGACCAAAGCATTTATAGAAATACCACTGATAGGCTGTTCAAGATGGACTTTTGTGAGTTTGAGAAAGTAATTTTTCTCACTAAGTTCACATTTTTTGCAAGGGGAGTAGACATTTCACAGAACTATACGTAAAGTAAAACCAAAAATCTCTATGTATTCTGTACCATCTCTTTCTAGCATACAAAATGAACCTGAATTAAACACAGTATAACTGAAATGATAATGTGTTCTCCTCTATGCCAGACTCACTATGCAGCACCAGACTCCACACAAATGCAGTCTTCAGTAAAATCCATCGCCTGTGGCCCCTTCTTCCTTTCACAGTCAATGTGTCCCCACACAGCCACAAAGAAACTTCTGCTGAATATTTAAATAAATATATATTTGTTTGCCACTTGCTCAATCTTAGTTCGACAGCTACAACATTAACATTACACATTTTTTACACTGATTATTTTATTTTTTTACTTTTGCAAAGCAGCACTGAAATATTTATTCGGTCTATGGCCTCATTTCTGGGGGTCTATAAAGTGGCTCTACATCCACATCTTTGGCTTTCTCTGTTTCTCAGTGGAAAACTCAACAAGTGTAGTCCTTTTATGAATGTACATCCCCAGGCCATCAGCATCCCCCCTGTCTCAGTCTCCTCCCTGCAGAGGAACAGCCTTCGGGCTAGTCTCAAAATAGGATAAGATA
Organism: Philypnodon macrostomus; assembly: GCA_036025475.1. NCBI lineage: Eukaryota > Metazoa > Chordata > Actinopteri > Gobiiformes > Eleotridae > Philypnodon > Philypnodon macrostomus. The sequence goes on from JAVQKC010000815.1 coordinate 10,310, forward strand.
TTCAAATATGTGCACGCCTTCACCTACAAGTCGTTGCAAATTTGAGGTCAGTCAACTCCCAGTTTCTCGGCTGGGATCATTTGGACAAGCCGGTTTCTCACACATCTGAATCAGAGTGTTTACATAACGGTGGGGAAAAAAAAAACTGACTACAAAAAATAATGTCAAATGTGCATTGTGGTTGTGTAAGACTACTGTTTATTGGTCATTTATTCTGATACAAAACTAATGCAATTGAAAAACTGATTATTTGAATTCTAAATGCAGAATAAAGCTCACAGTAAGGCTTTAAACCCCATTCTTGGACTATCCCGTATACTTTACATGATAAAAAATAGATGCACATACAAAAAAGTAATATCTTGGCAAATAGTAATACCGGCAACAACTTAACATATCACATAAGATAAGTAGATATCAATGGCTGTACCTACATGATATTAGTTGATAAATAAATCAAAACCCCATACATGCCTGTACAATTAATTGCCCTATTCTGACTGTATCCAGAACAATGCACGATGAGTACATGGTGTATGCACTGGAGATTACCCTTCGCCTGCTGTGGGTTATGTTAGCTCTAGGTGAGATTGTTAGAAAAGCCTTCGTCACAGTCTTTTCTCTGAGGACACCCCCCGGTTCTTTCTGCTGCTCAGTAACAGTCAACAAGCCATCGATTCAACCCCAACCACGCACAAACAAACAGCAGCCACAGACACAGGAGACCACACCAGGAGAGAGAAATAAAACAATCCTGCTTTTGTCCCTGTTTTCAGTTTGTGCACATGTAACTAGGTCATATTCTGCATGTGTTTGCACTGGGACTGGGTGTTATACTGTTCATTTTTGCTTGAGTATATTGTCCATACGTGATAGTGTGGTCAGTAAAAAGAATAAAGGCAGTTTATTTTTCATTCCAACTAGTTCATACTGTCCACCTTGGGCAAGACAACTTCACCCACCGCATTATGGCTTCTACGTCTCTGTCAGTCTGCCCCAAGGCAACTGTGGCTACACAGAGATAGTGTATCATCACCACTGTTGGACTGTGGTGTGAATGAATAATGCGCTATATAAAATGGATACTGACAGATACTTAAAGGCATTCCCCAACATTATTCCACTAGTTGGCGATAGTGACTATTGTTCTACTGTATATAATCCAACATGACCGACAACCTTGTTCATCTGAACACTAAATTAAATTAATTAACTGGACTAACACTTATGTCGTTTTTTGTTGTGCAAATTTATCTCTATCTATTTACTCTTTTTAATTAATATTTTTTGTTTTTTTTTTTAGATCTGTGGTTTTCCTTTTATAAGCGGTTATAACTTTCACTTTATATACATAACTTTTATTCATGTAATATAAATCTTTGGTTGTATATCGCCTACCCCTATTTTGAGGAGGAGGGACCATAGCACACAGTGGGAGCTATAATAATAATAATGCTGCTTTTATTTCTGTTTTCAGTGTGTACATGCATCTAGGTCATATTCCGCATGTGTTTGCCTATGACCATTTCTGTATGCTTTGAAGCTCTCCTGTGCGTGTGTCTACTTTGATGTAATGTTCATTAATATCTCTAATGTATGGAGGTGCCCTTGAGTGCTTACATGCGGCTGCTTATGGAGGTGTCTGTATGGCTTTGCACACTCATATTATGGTCGTAATGAATCAACAGTGGCTATGTTTAACTCTCAAGGTCAAAACAAAGAAGTGCTTTCTTCCTGGGCTGTTTCGTCTCATGCTTTAGTGAACACTGAAATAACGCTGGGCATATTGGTCAGGGTGGCATGGCTCTGAAGGTAAAGCTGGGCATATTGGTCAGGGTGGTATGGCTCTGAAGGTAAAGCTGGGCATATTGGTCAGGGTGG
>JAVQKC010000828.1:0-18997 GCA_036025475.1 Philypnodon macrostomus
TCACAAACATCCAGACAAATCAAAAAAGTCAAATAGACCCTTCCCATGTTTGTCATGGTTTGGGGGCGGGGCCTCTTAATTGCTCGTTAACAATATTAAAACCCTTAGAAATCACACACGTCTGATTAAGGTGCCCGTAGGTGACAGTTGTGGCAGACGTATGGGGCTGTTTCGCTGATATACATCTTGCTGTCGGGGTCGACAGCACAGGCCTAGTTATAAAATGAGGTTTCGAGCTAGATTGTCATTTTACAGCCAAACACTGGTGCTATCGGCTTAAACACCCCTAGAGTGAGCTATAGCCCCACTGTGCCTCACATATACACCCGACCACAGCTCATCAAACTGGCCTTTTGACAGCTGTCATACGGCCCGAAAGAAGCAGAAGAATTTCGCCTTCGTTTGAAGCGTGCAGTTCGCCTCTTTCACGCAAGTTGTTTCAAAATGTCAAGCGACCAAATAGACGCGACTCACGTCTGTCGCGTCTGGTGTGAACGCACCATCAGACTACAGTCCCAGTGCAATCACAGTTTGTACCACTGTGTTTCCAGCTTGTATGCCCTAGCAGATGTCATGTGGCTTCTGGTGTGTATATAGTTCGGGACATTGGTGGGTAGTCTCACATCAGACACACCGGCAATGAAGTACAGAGAAAGAGATCAATAGGCCACAATTATTAGACACATTCACTGCAATTGATAAACACACAGTCAAAACCTTACAAGCCAGTTTCAGGCCAATCGAACATGCTCCATAAGGACTAGTAACACAAATGATTCAGCCTTGATAAGGTGTCTAATACAAGGAGGACATAAGTGTACCTGTATGAATAAATAAACACCCACTTCTTTACATTAAGACCATGCTTTATACATATAGTACATATAACTCTTTCTACTCAGCTGATTCCTCCCATACAATTCCATCCAACGTCTTCCACCTGTGTCAATTTTTCAAACCATCTTTCAGATCTCACTCTCCTCCATCATCACCACTCCTGCAGTGGAACCAACTCACTCTCCTTTGTTCAATCACCAGCAGAACCATCTCTTCAATCACTACCTTCTCTATCCTCCGTCACCACAGAAATACAATCACCCAACTCTCCTTCATCTCCGTTTATTCCCATGCATTAGGGCAATGTAATCAAAACAGCAAAGTGACATTGTTGTCTTTCTACGAAAACAATTAGCTTTATATTGTGGTATAGAAAACTGATAAAGATGATGACTTTGGGGGGCCGTGCTATTGGCCTTTACCAGCTCCTGGTGGTGGCCAAGTCCGTAAATAACATCGGCACTGACCCTGATCATCTCGCTCTCCCACAATCACCTTCCTCCACTAAATCTTATCGAATTAACTCGACTGCTCAACCCATCGAGTCGCTTCTCCACCAGTCAATCTCTTAGCCCCAGCTTTCTTTAACATAATAGTTTATGACAGGACACAAAATGAAGCAAACAAACTCTAGAAGCCTTCTCACTTGATATTCCCGCTTTTTTCTTCTGCAGAATTAATTGTTGTCTTCAAAAGTTGGTGACGTGCGGAATTGATGACGGATGCTTGAAGCAGGACAAATTACTTTTAAGTTAACTTTACAAAAATCAGGGGACTCGACTTGTGGATTATCCTGTATTTAGCCGACTGTAACCAACCTCTGACCTTTAGCATGTAGCACCTTTAGTAATTGAATGCAAACCTGCTAGGAACATGATACAGTTAATTGGTTGTTTCCAGACACTTTCAAAGCCCCCGATAATTTATCAAGAGAGAAGAAAAGCTACTATATCAAAAGTTGTTTTTCATGGTTGAGCGCTTGGCATTCTCTATGTCTGCGATAGAGGTTGAGCAGTTGTTACCTGCAGTTCTGCCTCATTACGCTCCTAACAACAGTCTCTGGAAACTGTGCTTTTACATATTCTGCTGCAGGATGCCGTAGAAGACATTAGTCAAAATGAAATTAGGAAAGCATTATATAGTCGCATCGTGTTTGTGAGATGAAAACAAATAGAACAGAAATGATTGTACCTATAATTATGAATAGTGAAGAACAATTCCATACCTCCATGTTTGCAAGTTCTACACAATTGTTGATGATCCCCAGTAAACAGTGTGGAAATAGGCCTAATCATTTCTATGAGATTGTGTATTCTGTTGAATTACTGCAAATAAAGAAATTCTCTAAAGTATGCACGTCACACAGAGGTCAAACAATATTTAAGTCTTCAAGCACAAACTAAAAACATGCAATTGCAAGCTTCGCACAGACAAAGCACAGTCTATTGAGACCGTTTCTTGCAGTTATGCGTGACATGGAGTTCAAATGTTTAAATCATTTTTCATAAAGACGTTGTAGCTGACAGTTCTTCAGTTCCGTTCATACCATCTTGAGATTGACTCATTGTTTGTTTTTGTTGTTGAGATATTGCAAAAAATTGTATCACCTAACTCCACATTGCCACCCAAGACCTATGCAACAAGCTTTTTTTGCAGTAGCTGTTGATTAAAATGACATCAATACAAATGCAATGTTTGGTAAATAGGCCTATCAGCAAAAAAGGGTGTGGAAAAGGGTTTTCACCTCTTTTACACTTTACATGCGTTTTTCTGGCACATTCTCAAGGTGGCGGCACATAAATCTCTCTGCCAACAGCACCCTCTGCTGGTACACATAGGTTTTACAGCAATAAAACAATAGAAAAACATCTACCCTTCAAGAAAGTTAAACTTAGGTGGGTTACAAAAGATTGTGCTGTTTTCTTGCAGCCACTTCTAGGACAACAATCTTGTTATTTGATTGAATCCATTGTGGTGAATGACTAGGGTAGTTTGGCCCCTGTGCGACCTCATTTCCATAGGCCCTACACCAGACATCAGAAAATCGTGGTTGAACAATTTACTGTTTCTACTCACTTGGTGCACCTGAGTTCAAACTCAGTGGGAATAAACTCCATTCACAGGGGTGCCAATAATTGTGTCACACATATCTATAAACACACACGTACTCTTTATAAAACTATTTTGCTTTTGCAATTGTTTGTTTTAATGAGAGCAGAATATTTTTGTGAATATTTAGAGCAGAAGATGAAAAACCATAATATATTTTGCACAGCCTTCTTTGTTCTTATTTATGAAGGGTGCCAATCATCACCACACTGCTCACGAAATCCTTTAGTGTTTGTGACTCATCCATAAATGAAAACACTTCATTCACTAATCTCTGCCCAAGCAATAGAATAATACACAGACTATTATAAAGGCTGCGGTTAATAGTTAATAGTCTATTGTAGTAGTCTGTGGATGTTTCTGGGTCAACCCTGCATCTAACTGGCCACTGTGTAACCGCCTAAGTCCCATAGTTGCTGGGATAGTTTCCAGTCTGTTTAGTCATAATCAACTGGTCAAACATCTGCTGTTTGATCAAGCTGATTCAGTCACTTAAAGTACCATCATTAAAGACTGTATAGGTTTGATTTAACGCCTGCTCTTCAATCCAACTTCCCCCACCTCCATTGTGCCTGTGGAATTTCTTTTGTTAATGCATGCAATATCCTAAAGACCACAAGGCCCATATACAGTGTTGCCAACTCCTCAGTAAGAAAATTAGGCTGTCCCAAAAGTCGCTAGATGATATCAAAGTCTAATTTGCATATTTGGTAGAGATGTGCTCCCTGTTTAATTTGATCCAAAATAGCCATTATTAGATAAATAAATGTGCTAAATTGTTCTTTTTAACACAAATAAGTCTATCTATTTAAGTTTTATGAATATTAAACAATTTTGATCTTACATTTTTACAACTCTTAATTTATAAGGGTTGACTCTCCGGTCATGTGTTTGCAGTGCTTCTATGTGCATGTTGTGCAGATTTTACAGTGGATTTGTCTATTTACCTCTGCACATCCACTACACCCAGCTTATCAGCTCCAAACTGAGCATGTCCCCCTCCTCCGTCAGGCTCTACACACTGCTATAAGCTTGACATGAGACTGAATCCACCGAAGTGATATCATATCTATGGAAGCCCTAAGAGGTCTTACATTGCAACTTTATTTTTTTTAAAAAGATTATTCTTTTTTAATAACCATTTTCCTGAAATCCCAAGATAATTAAGTGGTTATAACGAGAAAACTACTATTGTTTGTATGGTTTGTATCCCAAGTATGCGCTGCTCTGTGTCATGTGACAGAACGGCACCTCGGCACTGCTGACTGTAGACTGACCACCTGTGTGTACTACTTTGAGTTTTGAGTTTTCTGAAGCACACATACATACAGACTTCTGCTCACAGCGTGACAGCAGCTTCATCTTAAAGAAATGAGGGGAGGGAGCAATTAGATTCAGCCAGAGAGTTTTTTTAATGTGAATTCCTCTTCATTGAGGCTGTTTTACTCAAGAGAAATCTCAGTCGAATATAAGATCTTTGATCATTTACAGCCATATGGCACCATCAAGCCAGAACCAACTCTGTGTTACGCAAGTGGTTCAGACTTGATTGGTGTAAGGATCTAGACCACAGGGAATGTCATAATATAACTTAATCATTTATTTAAAGTACACAGAGATTTATGCACAGAGAAAGAAGTAAGTGTTTCAATTCTTTATGGCAAAGTGGGCACCTAAAATCAAGGTGTTCCTGAGACAGTAGCAGCAGTAAAGCTGGTTAGAGTTGTCTTTATTGCCCTCTTTGGGAAATTTGTTCTCTGATTTTGACCCATCTTTTCAATTCTGTTGGGATGACCTTTCAGGACCAGTGGGCATTTCCTGTGCAATGACCAGTACACCCATCCAGACCTTCTTGGTGGTGACAATGCAAACCACTTTAACACTAATGCACTAGTAGTGGAAGCAGTATAGTGTTTTTTTAACAGTTCTTTTTCTGCTTTCTACTTCCTTACTTTGTATATTCTTTTATTATTTTTGGATTAAAAAGGACTTCTTCTACCCTTCTATCTGAGTATTGCATAAAGCCAGGAGGCACTTTTTGTTTCAGTATTTTCACCAGCAGATTTTTCACTTATATGATTCATATGAGACAGAAAACCCTGGGCCGTACTTGTGTTCCAGTTCAGTTATAGTGCCCAAAAGCTTTCCTTGAAGCTGGAGAGGACTGTACAGATGGTGTAATCAAAGCCTTGAGAGGTTCAGGTGGGTCAACAAGGTTTCCTGAGTGAATCTTATGTCGGTGAGCAGCTGCAGAGAAAAGAAGACCAGCCAGTGCTAGACTGATAATTAATTGTTTTGGGAGCCTTGATGCAAACACAAATCAAAATAAAAAAATAACATTAAGTACATACAACAAAATTGTGTATCCTTGATGAATTTGGCTACTCCTTTGCTATTGCACCACCATAGCGGACCAACCTGTTTTCTGTGATCCACACAGAAAGGAGTGCCGAGTTGGGGACTCGAACCAGGGTCCTTCTTGCTGTGAGGCAACAGTGCTAACCACATAGAGATAGTTTTGGCCAATGAATCCGCAATGGTGACAGGGGTACAACAATGCATCATGCCACGATATTTCGCAATACCGGAAAAACTACAATATGCATCGTGCAAATAAAAACGGAATCGCAATGTGAAATCTATTACGTTGTAACTGCCTTACTGTACTATATAGAATTAAGTTGATATGTTTTAACATTAGATGGTGCTGTAGGCCAACTTTACCTGGGCGGTGAGCTCAGCCTAGCTGAACCAGTCCCTGGCGCCAGTAGCTGCCCGCTCAGCAGAAACAAAAGATGGAGGGAGAGGTAGAAATAGAAGATGCTCCAACAAATTTCAAGTCCCCTGTTGGGCAGCATTTTGGATTTCCAGCATGAAGGAAAGATGATGGTAACAAAGCTGTTGACCGAACGCTTTCAATGCATTGTGGTGTACACTACGGCTAATATGACAAACATGTTTCACCGCTTACAATACCACCATAAGGGAACATTGCAGTCATCACCCCCACAAGCAAGCATTTTCCCCACCGTATTAAAGCGATAACTAGAGGCATCAGCATCTCTATTACAAAAAGCATGCGACCGTTTTTGTCTGTAGCTAAGGAAAGATTTAGATTTCTTCTCAACATACTGGAGCTGAAATATCACAGGTCGTCTTGTGTACCCTTCAGCAAATCCACAGTCCCTGCGCTGTATAAAGATATGAGGTAAAAGAAGCACTTAAAACACTTGTGTGAGTGTGGCACTAACTACAGACGGCTGGCCCTCACATGAACTCAGAACTCAGACGCAACGCATGGGACATTGACACTTGTGATGTCCATGACATCACAGAGGAGGAGGAAAACTGCTCACGCCTCTAAAAACGGCCCCTAAACAGCCAAGTATTGTGTGATAAAAAAATCCCTGACAGTCCTTAATTTTACCACTGACCCACATTACACCCAGCGAAGAGGACTCAACTACAATGGCAAATCTAAAGAGAGTTATTCTGGAGAAGCTGGGCGACAGGTACAGGGGTCATGACTATCTCCCAGATTCAGAACTCTGCCTCACATAATATTGCATGTTTTTTCCGCCTAGGTTCATACAAAAATACTGACTTTTTCTGTGTATTGTTTGGGTGTTAAGCTACATGCCACTAGACAAGAGAACAGTGGTGCTGCAGAAGCCAGAACCACAAGTGAAGGGCTCACACACACACAGTAGAAAATGTGTCACAAGAGGTGAACACAATGACAGTCCATTTACACACAGTTTGCTTCATAAACTGTACATAAGCATGTACATCTGTACTGTCTCAAGATCTAATTAATCCGTTGTTAATCAGTTTCTTCTTGGTTTTGGTCTTTGAGTCTTTGAGTGGCTGGTTCACAAATTCACGCCACATTGAGGTTTCCCTGTGAGTCTGTTGAGGTCAAGAGGTTGGTTCATAAATGGAAGGCAGGAGCCAAAAAAAGCCTAGTTTTTCTATTATTATTATTGCAAATAACAACAATACACAATTTACATTTGTTGACAACAATAACTGAGTAAGGAAATATAAAAAATATATATATTTGACTGTACACCAGCATTTATTCTATTTCTTTCTAAAAATGAATATTTTATGTATACTAGGCCTAATTAATAACAAATCCATTCTAACACACCTTTTTAACAGGTCTTTTAGCCTAGTTGTGCCCAGAAGTTCCTGGATCCATGCAAACCGTTACTGGAGCGCACCCTGTCAAAATACAAGAGTTCCCGGATCCTGTTCCGGCACTGGGCACGGTCTTTAGATTGCGTGACGCTTCAGCGTATGAAGAGGAAAAAGGGGATTCGACGTGAGGAAACAGTGAAGACATGAAGAGATGTCACTTTTCATTATTAGCAGCTGTTGTGAGTTTCTTTGGTGTGTGGAGGTCTTTACACTGCTCCCATTACACACATTGTAGGTTTTTCAATCAGCATCTCCATGGCCTGAAATTCCATCTCTAAACTGTGGCATCAATTCAGAAGCTTCTCCTTATGTGGGCCCATCTATCGGCCTGCCTTGCTCACCCGTGAAGTATCTCAAAGACAAAAACTTTAATCAGCAAACTGCTTTTCTCTATCTCTTTCTCTCTTCCCTCAGAGTCTGATTCTGACTTTATTTACCTTTTGCTTGTTATGTTTTTTGCCTATGGTAGCAAAAACAGCCTTTATTTTTTATACTTTGATTTTATAATGAGTTATTTTGAACCGTGTTAGTGTAGGTTTTAAGTTTACCAAAAGGATCTTTGAATATTTGATATTGTTATTGGTGATGGATGTTTTTAGTGTTCAGTGATCAGAAGGGAGGAATTGTGATGTCTAAATATACTTTAACAGATACTTCCTGAATATGCTTCTTGTTTTCCTCTGTAGTATGTCACAATGACTTACTTTTAGTCTGACAGTAAAGTGCCATACTGAAATATCATATGGCTAGTGTCAAAATCTAGTGTTATCTCTTCCACTATGCCATTATAATTCACCGTCTCATTGCTATGGGGTTTTAAATAAAAAAAAAAAAATATTTTCCATGATTTCAATATTTCTTCTCTGTGTCTATGCATACTATGTACTTATAATGCCCACGTCCCTGGTGCACTTCTAAATGTGCTGAGTTGGTGGTTTTCATTTCAAATTACTGACTCACAGTCTCTCAGGTCTGTGTTAAAATTAATTTATTATTTTCTGTTGCTGCCTCAGAGCTACATAGCAGTTCAACTACTGAGGGAAGATGTACAAGGAGCAAGACGAATGAAGGACAGAGGCAAGCAATCTCCTCCTGGATTTTTCAACCCAATTTTGCAAGTGGCTGATAATGTGCGCTTTTCTCTATCCGTCATGCCAATGCAATATTGCGGTGTGGATATAGTTCCAGCTCTAGTCAGCCTCTTCTCATTCAAACAAAACAATCACTCAAGATGGCTTAAATTACTCCCTGAATAGCCTATGCGCCAGAAACGAGGGAACTGAGAGAGGTTCAGTGGCGCCATAGAGAAGTGCAATTAAATTCAAGTAATTCCTCTGTAAAAAAATATTTGGGATTATTGAGATTAATGATGTTTTAATTTCATAATATAATGTTTTATTTAAGCATTACTGTATTGAAATTACACACAAACCATTTTACATGCGCCACCAAAGAAATCTGATCTGTAGAAATTAGCTGCCTTGGCGGAGGTCTGCGATCTACGAGTTCTTTCTAGTTAAAAAAATCTGGAGCTGGATCTTGCTCACCAAGTCCGTATTAATGAATGGGCTTGCCAGGGCTCATGCCCCATGAAGGGCCCATGCGCAGCGGGTAAAAAAAAGCTGTGGTGGAGGTCAAGATGATAGCAGCAGCTTGGGCAAGAGAAGCCGGCAACAGGGACAAGGCTAGGGCTGAGAAGAGGGCGACCGTGTGACTGGACCGGGTCGTTGCCCCGTCAACAGCCGAGTGGCCAGTGTTTTCTGCTGCTCGGCTGAGTTTAATTACATGTGTGGTCGATATCCATGTGACCACCTCTCATTTCTTACAGTAGATTTGCTGTATTCTCATAAAAACTTAATTTAGCTCAGTTTCGATGCCCTGACAAAAGTGTTTGATGCACCTTCTAGCCCACTGCCCTAACAGCTGCTGTAAGGACATTGAAAGCTCATTGACTCGGACTACATGTGCTTGAGCAGGGGTGGAGCTATCAAATAAGGGGTACTGGGCACTAGTCTGGGGCCCCACTAAAAGGAAGATTTGGACACAAGAAATGTTCAAGTATTTATGTAAAAACAACATATTAATGACAGTTTTTTGTCAGACAAAACTGAGTATCTCAACTGAAGTTAATATTTGACTCTATTGAATTGATAGCTACATGGGGTTATCTGAACGGAAAAGAAACTGAGCTCCTGTAATGCATTTATTTAAACAATCTACATTTTTTTTAGGTCCCACTGTATGTGCAAATCTTTTTTATTCAAGTTATGATGAACAATATCTTCAACAATACCCTTAACTAACAGAAATATATATCATGTAAAGTGCACCAGAATGCAGGAAATGTCAAATGTTTTATCCCAAATTTCCACCGGGAGGACCCCATGACCCCTCTGCTAATACAATAGTACCACTTTTAGACATTTAGCTTTATAATAATGTGCTGGTGTCCCTCTCAGTAAAATAAATTCTGGCTACGCCCCTGAGGGAATCCCCTGAAAAAGTGATTGCCCTGGGGGCCATAGCACAATAATGCAGCCCTGTTGCTCACCATTGGGTAAACACACATCCACTCCACTAAACACAGTATAGTAGCTCAGAACAGCAGGGCAGACTATACCACCAAGAGACACATAAAGAAGTCCAAATGCAGGGCTGCTTGCCTCCAGAAAGCTTCCCCACTGAAGCGCACTGAGGGAAAAATAACCTATACTGTTATTATCCCAGCAGAATCTCAGCAATAGCGGACATTTGCACAAGGCCAGACAGAGTGGGCTGACTGTTTCTCCTCCTTCTCCAGCCTACAGTTTACACCCCTTTAGCCCTCAGGCCTCTGGGCACCACTATAATGACACTATAGTGCACACTGATGCTGACATTTATACATACAGACAAGCTGCTGAAAGCTTCTATGCACAAATCGGCATTATCTTTTTCACCTAAAAATGCCCACTATGCCCCACTGAGAGATCAGGTACTCTTTTATTTAGCATCTGGGTTCGCAGCCATATTTGATTGACTTATGTGGTCCTGCCTCTGAGCAAGCAGGTTGTGGACTCACACAAGCACCCTGAGTTGGGTCTGCATGAACTCCCTGTCATGGGTTAATTAGTATTTTTGCATTCTTCTTACCCGGGAAAGAGTGTGTAAAGATATTTTTTATGACTTTATTTGGTAGGCTAGTGAGGCAACACGATTAGTGAGTTAATAATGGATTTAAATCATTTCATGGCAAACCAACTTTCCTCCTCTTTTCATAATTAGAATCATATCCATAACCTCACCCTTGTATCTCTTCTCTTTACTTTTTAATCCCAGTATGACCTTAAATTTGATCTTCCATCTTCCACCATCACCCTTTCCCCTTTCTTCCATGACCCATGATGGCCTGCTTCTTCCTGATCCTCGTCTCATTTCCCTAAATCTCACTGCATGTCTGCCGGAGTCCCCACTATCATCCTGCTGACATTTTGACAGACACACCCGTCACGCTGTGTGTATGTGTGTGTGTGTGTGGGGGGGCCCTGGGTTCTCATCCAAGAGTCAGAGGTCCCATTAATATAGGAGCATCTTTGTAGGATCCTGCGACCTTCAATGGGTAAGCAAGAGCTGATCAAACATAGTTGGTGGAGATGTGGAGGAATGAAAGAGCATTTACCATGACATGCTTAAGAGTTGTTCATAATATTGTGCTTCTATAGAGCACCTGTCATTATCCATAGCCAAAGTTTGTAAATATTTGTAATAGATTTGATTTCAGAACAGGCACCTGCTATTCTTGGACCGTGAAGTGTACCTAAAACTATATTTGAAATGATAACACCCATGGCCAACTTTAGTCATATGAAAGCTGCAGAAACTAATTCCTCACTGCACAATACTTAAATTTTTAATTTCTTCAGTGAATTGGTCTTTTACAAAACTGGAATAGACAACAACAATTAACCTAAATAATTAATTATCGTTACTTTGGTCAACCCGAACATGAGCTTCTCATTTTGGTCAATATGGAGTTTGTTGTAAGTAATGTGGTTTAAATGTTGAGCCTGCTAAATACGCAGACCATCAAGGCAGTTCATTTCCACCTCCCAGTTTTTTATCAACTGCTCCTCATGTCATTTCTGACCTTCCCTGAAAATGTCATTCAAATTACATCAGTAATTTTTAATAAGGTTGCGAAAATGCAGATTTTGAACTCAAAACATGCATTATGTGATTTTTCTGGTACAAATTGATTTCACTCTATATGCACTATGTGTTGTTAGTCAAGGCCAAATACTTTAATTTTTAACAATTTTCAAATCAGATTTCTTTTAGCACAGAGAGACACAGAGTTGATTTATAGGGTGAATTGATGCGTAAAGGGTATCATTAAATAAACAGAAAATAAAAATGTCAAATTCATTTACAAATAAAATAGTTTATACATTATATATTTTTATTTTATTCCTCAGGTTTCAGATAATCTCTATAGGCCTTGTTTAGACCTTAAATACTCACTGTACTTACTAGTGCAGCAGTTGAGAGGTATGGGATAGCTATGGGCAAATACTCTTTCAATTGATTTAGCAACCAAACATAACTATATTACAGTCTGTTAATATAACTGTCCACATATCCTCCACAGTTCTTCACATGTGCCTGACTGTGTGCGTTCGTGTTTGAACCCCAGTCGGACAGCCAATTCACACGCCTTGCTCCGACCCCCCTGCTTCCCTCTGGTCTGTCTGGTCCAGCTTATATTAGCCACCATACATCAGCCTGGGGAATTAGATGAGACCTGGGGCTCTGTGTGTGTGTGCCCTTTTCCTCCTGCACCCGTCCTCAAGGGGAGATATGGGCCGCCTGCTACTGTCACCGGAGTGGATCTTAATTTTTGCAGCCAGTGGGTAACAAGGTTGCGGGAGTTGGAAGTCTGTGTTTTTGTGCTGCAGTCTAGTTAAACAGACAGCTACTGTGTCATGTGTGGGCGTTTCCTCAAGAGAAAACCTCCAACCTGTCTGGAGATGGTCTGGATTGTGTGCAGGGCTCTCAACATACATATGCATATGCAGTCCTTGCCCCCCTGAGGAGATCGCACACCGCAATTATTACTGAATCGTCGACTTCGGGAAAACCGGTACTTTGAAATGTAAAATACTTACATAAGTGCATTAGACATTCCAGGAGCAAACTTCTATTCCTTGACAGATGGGATTATTTCCTAAAAAAAATGGATCTGCAGAATTGACAGCTTCCCAAGTTTGATCTTGTTCCTTACCTATTCCCCCAGTGGGTAACATCCAAACATCTGGCGCATGGGGTAAATTGGGATGCCAAGTGATGAATACATAGTTGTATCAATTAACTGGGTCAATGCGGGTTTATATTCAGAGCAATATGTGTTTTGTAAAATTGAACATGTGAATCAGGCCACACAGAAACAAATCTACCCTGCGGTATTAGCAATGAGACAACAAAAAAATCACACACTGTGGATTGGGTTTTCTCTATATCCAATTTCTGTTGTTTAGTAGGAAAATGGAGAGGCTCTTTTGTAAATATACAGCCAGACTAGATGTGAATTCTAATGAAAATGCATACACATGCATTCCTTGGTGTATTTGGCTGATAAACACAATCAGTATCATGTTTATGACAAGCAACTGCTGTTTTGCAAAAGAGACCCTGATGGCGTTTGAGTTGCAAAAAATTAGTTCTAATGTTGAATTCTAAAATGAACACTACTGTTGAATTGTTGTTGGGCACTTCTGAAATCTATGACAATCCAGTAATTTATTTATTTATATTTCAAACCACTTCCGGATGTGACTGACTGGCAAAAATTTGATGTTCAACTCCCTTTTAGCGAGCACAGTATAGCCATTTGTGTACGTATATTTATTCTTGTGTATGTATTTATTACTCTTTCTCTGGTTGCCCTATTTTGACAAGCATATCAAGACGAGTGGTAAGTAACAATGATAAATATTGGTCATCTGTAGCATTTTTTCTGCCCATAGAAAACCTTTTATACCAGCTTTACTGTAAAACAGGCCTATTAAACAGGCGGCCCGGGGCAAAATTGGCAAAAATTGTATCTGGCTCGCAGCATATTACAGTAAATATATTGTATATACATTTATAGACCTATATAGAAGTTTATTGTATATAGGAATTAATCTGCCACAGCTCACCCAAGCTCTTGTTTGAATGTTATCGTCCCAAGTGAGGCTTGATATATGTATATGATTGATTTTGTGTGCACTTATGGCAGCTTTATTATGAATTTGTGGTGTCAGAAAATAAGCCATTACTTACATTCCAGCTGAGTTGAAATAGCTTCAATAAAAAGTGTGTGTTTTCGTCCGGCCCTCACAAATCTTGGCCCCCCCGCAAATGAGGTTGGATAGCCCTGATGTACAACAACAGAAGAAACAAAAGTAGAGAATTTGTAGAGCCCTTTAAAGCATCATCTTTTTTTACATCCTCCATTCCTCATTTCCTACCTGACATCGCTCACTTTTGCCTTTATAACAAACAAAACAGCATGGAGATTGGATCTTAACCTGCTCACACTGACAACTATCAAGGCAAGTGATCTGTCTGGGGAGCACAGGTCATTTTTCAGGAAAACTTTTGTTTGACTGAATTTATCGATGGAGATCCTTGTCACTCACTGTCTGTCAGTCCGTCCCCCGAGTCATTTTTTACTCGCTCTTTCAGTTGCGAGAGACATGACATTTTCCAAACAGACAGGATTTACTATTTAAACGTTTTGTGACTGCAGCAGAAAGAAGCCGTGAAGCCTGGAAAATGGCTAACCTTGTTTTTGTGACAAGCTTTGCTCAATATGACAACAGGATAAAGAGCCTCAGAGAAAAGCTTATTGTATTCATTTCTCTGAAGGAGTTGTTGCTAGTCATTTCAGACTCAAAGGTTCCTAGGCAGGCTAACTAATAGTTTTTTTGTGGTTAGCAATGAGGTTATGGGCTGTTTTGTTTTCTGTCTGTGCATTTCTACTGAATGTTAAAATAAAATCACAGCTTGCCACCATTGTAACCATGCAGCCACTCTGAAGCTTAGAGATTTCAATCAAGATCTAAGATACCTTTGAATGGCTAAAGAAAGCCAAAGCACCTATAGAAAAGAGAGAGCGTGTGAGAGTGAATGGTTGTTCAGTGTATGTCTTTGTGTCAGCCCTGCAACTAACTGACAATTGTCTCAGGTGTGTCCCTGGTAAGGCTTAAAGTGGCTTAGATAGGCAACTTAATGACACAATCTATGAATATTGCTAGCTACACCGTAGAAATCTTTGTTGTTCTCATACCCTTGCCCCAAAGGATAAAGCTTTGACGGACTGGTACATGACACGCTAAAAGGCCAGGAGATGTACAGAAATCTGGACAATCTATTCTCAGACAGTTCAACGACAGAAAAGGTCAACATGCAAATGGGCTCAAACTCTGTCTAATGCAAACAAGAGATTGTGAGATTCAGTATTGCGCTATACAACAATAGAATCAAAGTGACTTATTTGACTCTTATTTACATATCATCCATGTCTGCCATAAAGAACTCACATTTGAAACCAATGAGAGAAAGGTCAAATGTGGATTTTGAATAGCAATAGAGCAAGGTTATCCAACACATTTTGAAAAGGACATTTTCAAAGATCATGATGATAACCCAACTTACGGAACCCCTTTAGCTCAATTGGGCTTGAACTGTAGATCTAAAGGACTATTTCTTATTTAATGTTAAAATGCAAGTTAGGCTTCCCACTACCTCAAGCGCCACCCACGTACACACGGAGACATTAATATATAAAAAAAATCAAATGGCAGTTGTTGAGTGCATTTTGAGTGCCCGGAGAGTGATTTGAGTAATGCTTAAATGCCGAATGCTGAATGGGTGAATGGGTAAAGGTGAGTTCTTTCCTCCTTCTGTGGCTCAAAGAAAAGGCTTGAAGTGTGCGTTCAACGGTGAAATACATCAATAGGTGCGCATTGGCCGGCAAAGATCAAAGCACCGAACCACCGTGGAGGGGTTTTCAAAGGGCGGCCCGTCATCTCATTACATTCAGCTCTTTCATGTGAAATGTTGATGAAACGCACCATCTCCCCGTCATTCACAGCATACATGACAATTACAATAAATGATCAGGGAACTGTCAAAAGTTATAACTTCGAAAGGTGTCTGTCTACATAATGTTAAACGTATGTCCTCTTTCACTACAGATCTTCCTCTAGACCTCTCATCTGGCATCTCAGATCCTCACATATCTTAACAAAGACCATCTCAGTCTGGCTTGTCTGACATTATCCCCAGATTCAACCAATCCTCATCCCTCCAAACAGAACCTTCAAATCTTACGCTCTACTGAACTCTATCTTCTGCTCATATTTTGACGAAACATCAAAGACAATATTTGTGGTTACCCAAATCAACTGAAGATTTATATGGACAGTGAATTGGACACTAATAATATCAAAAGATCAATACACACATCAACACAGATTTTCCAGCTATTTCAGACGAAGCACGCAGTTGAGTAGTTAATGTCAGTGGTTCTTGCTGTGTTCTTGTGTACTCTCACCTACGGGAGCTAACTAGACAGCTTTCCCTGAGGCGGAATTGCTAACGCAGCCTCTTGCAGGCAAAGTGTGCGCCCATGAGTGGTAAGGATCAATTGGGGGCAGAGCGACCCGGGCCACCTCTGGACGGGCTCCTAGCTAATTTACTTTGACGACTAAAGACACCCACTGCCCCGGCTTGTCACCCATGACCTTTGTGTGACCCTGCCGGTGTGGTGACAGTTAGCGGCAATTTCATTCTCCTCACCAACCTTCTACCGGCTGGTCCCCCATGTTATTTTTGTCCTTGTGGTGCTAGCTAAATTGTGACCTCTGAGTGCCATGCTGCATAAGGATGAAGAGACCAGCAGCATGGAGGCAGTTGTGTGACTGGAGGAAATTACTTTCTGCTGAACTCTAAGCTAAAATAAATGATGAGGTGTGTGGCTATGCTTTTCTTAATGATCGTGGATGTAATTAAGACCAGGATCTAGCAAGATAACTGCCGTTGTTTTCAATTAGTGCTGCTCATTGGGGCATGATGCCAAAACTAGCTAGATCCACCAAATCAGACCAATTGAAAGTTGTAGCGGGATTGTCAACCACACACTAGGCATTTTACTTTTTTACATTGTAGTCTATGAGGAAAATCCTATTTGTGTGGCTACTATGCACTTGGTGGTACTGCAAGTAGTGGAGGACATGTCTGGGAAGTGGGAAGTCTGTGCATTTTTTAATTTGATGCCCAGTTCCCATACCCAATTCCAGTAACTGCAACATAAATAAAGGCGCTGGAACGGAAGTCTTAAGCCATTAGCCATTAGCCATTAGTCATTAGCCATTAGCCATTAGCTATTAGCCATTAGCCACTTGGGGAGGTGTAGGTACCAAAACTGTCATATGCATATAATAAAATGACAAATAATAATAATAATACGTTTTTAGAATTTATTTGAAATATTATCTACGGCTAACCTCTCCACCATGAGTCAACAACACTTGGACAAACTATACTACATGCCATGAATTATGTTGTCGCTATTACATTTGCGTGGCCCTTCTCGGCCACCGTACCAGTGGCCTGACCAGATTTAACAGAATATGGATGTATGGATAACTTTGAAAAATAAGCAGGCATATAGCTTACATGACTAATTAGGCTGCTCTGAACACAAAAATCAAATGCAGAATTGTCTGTGCTTTATGTCATTAGAGTCTATTGTGTGTCTATCTTGGTTGCTTCATTGTTTAAGCTGATTTTCATAGACTCTTTATTACTGTATCCAAGGCCACTTTTCAAACAATTTCTCATCATACGACCATATTTCCCCCCCTTTCAATGCGACAGTCATCTATCTGCATGACCTCCAGTCGGGTTTGACCTTGTGAAATAAAATACACGGAAATGCTGTTGGGGCGAGGATGAAAAGCGTGCATATATTTGAAGATGACATATTAATGATGTGACAGGCGTTAATTCAAAGGGAAATTCACACAAATATGCACACAGGCAGAAGCACACACGCAAGGAGACTCTTGGGAACGATGGGTCTTGATTAAGTGTGCAGAAAGAAGCAGCACGTCAGAGTCGTTTAGTGTAAAGTTATGACACTTTTATGAGGCCTGCTTTGAGAACTGGCAGATACAGTACACACATACATACTACAGAGGCATTTGCCAGTTCTTGACGCAGCAGGCAAAACATACTGATAAATACTAAGGAATCTTTGCAAAATCTGCTGTTCAGTCTTATTTTAGATCCACTGACCTTGGTTTGAGGACTTTGTATTTTGAGCTTCACTGCTGCTGTCAGAAATACTGTATGTCTGTGTTACGGTCTCGGACATATTCTGTTTTTGAATGTGTTCAGCTGGTCACTTTTACTTCATGCAAAAGTATATATGAAAGTTACATTGATTTGTCTATAGGCTGGGTGGCTAAGGCAAAAGCAGGTAACCCACTACTACATTTAATCCACTCTCAGCTCACAAGTTAATCTAATTGTGGTGGCGGTCAAAAAGGTCTTAGGTGGTATCGCTGCCACAGCTTTGTCAGTCTGCCCCAGCAGCTTTGGTAGCTACCCCTTCAACCAGAGGGTCGGTGGTTCGAGTCCCCGTCGGAGCGCACACTGTCGTTGACACTTAACCCACATTGCCTATGAATGAATGTCGTTGTGTGATTGGTGTTTGGTGGCAGCCCCGCTTCCGTCAGTGTGCCCCAGGGCAGCTGTGGCTACATATTAGCTTACCACCATCAGGTGTGACTATAGAGTGAATAAATAGTACAAAAAATATGTAAAGTTATTATTATTATTATTATTATTATTATTATTATTCTTATTATTATTATTATTATTATTATTATTATTATTATTACTATTATTATTATTATTACCCCCACTAGTGCATGACTTTGGACTGGTCCGCAAAGATCCCTGACGTCAACTACCCTCAAGCACATTCAAAAAAGCTTTAAAAAATGAAAAGGCACAAAAACTCTCAATTGTAGAAATCCATTTGCATAATACATATTTTATTCCAATTTCTGCAACATTGACAATGATATTATTGGTTTCTGAATCACTACATACATATATTTGACTTGAGGTGTGTTTCCTACATCCTAAAAAGAGTCAAATTCTTTGTGCTTTGCTTTTCTCACACACACTTGGAAGCTCCCAGGCTTTTGTCCTGCGCTGTATTCGAGGCCTGTCAATCAATAGGCTTCAATTACGAATATAATACACTCAATTGACTCCATGGGCGGGCGGCTAGATTGCAGCGTGGAAAGCTATTAAAGGGGTTCGGCGTGGCGTGCAGAGAGGCTAGCCCCCCTGAGTTGTGTGTACGCACTGGTATAGGAGGGGATGGAGGACGCTGTCAGGAACTAATAGCTTTGGGATGTGCCACTGGGCTGTGTGTGTACAGCAATCTCACTGTGTCTTACAAAGGAAGACCATTCAAGGCGGGACAATATTAATGAGGAGATTGAAGTGAATTGTGGCTAAAACACAGACATGGAAAAATATGCTTGTTTTTTTACTATTATTATTTTTTATTTATTTGGATGGGACACATTAATGAACGTACAATTGTATAGAATCACACAACTTGACGTAAATATGCCGGATTTAGCACAGTGCTGATTTCCATCCGTAGTCCCAGACACATTGTGGAGAACAAGGCCTGTGCTGTCGTCCCGACAGCAAAGTGTATATCGGCGAAAACGACCCCATACGTCTGCCCCGTACGTCTGCCCCGTACGTCTGCCCCGTATGTCTGCCCCATACGTCG
>JAVQKC010000838.1:0-23351 GCA_036025475.1 Philypnodon macrostomus
CTGAGGTTCAGTCGCTGATACTATAACTTTCATATAGGCCTACTGAGGTTCAGTCACTGATACTATAACTTTCATATAGGCCTACTGAGGTTTAGTCACTGATACTATAACTTTCATACAGGCCTACTGAGCTTTAGTCGCTGACCCTATAACTTTCATACAGGCCTACTGAGGTTTAGTCGCTGATCCTATAACTTTCATATGGGCCTAATGAGGTTCAGTTGCTGATACTATAACTTTCATATAGGCCTACTGAGGTTCAGTCGCTGATACTATAACTTTCATATAGGCCTACTGAGGTTCAGTCGCTGATACTATAACTTTCATACAGGCCTACTGACTTGGGTAAACTCCTTATATACCAACTTGTTTACCATTTAAGCTAATCAATTAATCATATTGTAAATTACGTGGCACAGCGACACCTGTTGGTTCACTCTGAAGTCTATTCTATTTGGAGCTGTGACTTTGGACTGTGGTTGTGGAGGCAAGGCAAGATGACTGGGCTTTGAGAAGGAGCTACGGTCTGTTTATCTCATCCTGTTTATTTTCACATTTTAACTTGAGCCTCAAATTTGTTAAAATCATTATTTAATTTTTTTTTAATAATCTAATTTTAAAATGACTACACATACTTTCTTTGCCTATATCGATGACTTACCATAAAAACAAATAGAGCTCAAGACCAACATAGGTGTGGGTAGTGGTACGGATTGTATTTTTTACATTAAAAAACAAAAATAGGCTTCGGTGCACAGTAAAATCAGTAATTTCAACATTTCTAATATGTACAAGGTTCAAGTCCAGGAGTATGTACAGAACATACAGTGGGTGACACTTAAGCGGGACATTTTTGGCTTAAATGCCCAAATAGAAAAATAGGAAGCGCAAATTCTGTGCTATGCAATCGTTTCTACATGAATATACATGACCGACAAATACTAGTAGAAATTAGATCGTGGGAGATGTGATTCTTTCATGTGCAGATAAATTACTCAAAAATACACGTCTTGTTTCATCAAGACCATAGGCCAAAAAAAAATAACTTTCAAACTGTTTATATACATTTCAGGGATGAAATTGAAATGTGCCTATCACTACAAAGGGATGGTGAAGCGGCATAAATATACACAAGTGAGATTGGCTTTAAATAATAATAAAAAACATGCCTCATGCTTATGCCATATTCTGAAAACATACCAAACACAGAGTTCTAAAATAGTAAAGTCTCTCAATAAAATCATTCACACAAGACTTACAAATTTCAACATAAAACCAGAGGTGTTTCTCTCAAACTAAAACAAGCGTGACAAGATTCTATGTAGGTGTAACCACAATCCATCATCATTTAATTGTCCGTCTCAAATTAATCTTCCAGCCTGTCAGGAAATGCAAACATGGGAGCTTATTTTTCCCCGTATAGAAAGCATCTAAATATATACCTGTATATAAAACATGTGTGTTAGGTGCTTTTGTTTCCAAGTCTCTTGAAAACACTGACTGCTTGAGCATCCATTTGTGCGCCATGGCCGTCCCCTCCAGCTGCTGCCCCTGTGCTACTGCTTACGTTGGAGCTGGCAATTATCAGTCTCTCCAGTGCCCGGGGCTTAGTGCTGGTCACTCTGTTGTCCTGTTCATCTGCAGGTGAAGTGCCCAGCCTCTGAAGCACGCTCACTTTTGCCGGAGGAAGGCCATTAACGGAGGAAGAGGAGGTAGGAGTGTCAGAAGGTGGCAGTTTGAATTTGCCCCCAAGACGTCTCAGGGAAGTGGGTTTTCTCAGCACAGGCTCTTTCTTCACAACAGAGGCCGTTTTCTTGAGGACGCCAGCGTATTGAAGCACAGAGCCTTCTCCATCACTCTCATCGTTGTCTACGTCATATACTGGCTTTGGGTGGTCATCACTATGGGCTGTATCCAGACGACTGAACACACCGGTGGGCTGACAAAACACTCATAGTGAGCATCGAACTAAGCAAACTGTATAGAACTGTATAGAACTATCTAGAAAGACCACCTCACCTTGTTATTGGTTGTTGTTGTATCTGCCTTTGATTCAGCACCAAGTCGTGCAAACACAGATGTGCGCTTCAGACCTAAAAAAGAACATCAACAGTAAGATATAGAAGAGCCAAGGAGACATTAAATGATGTTAAATTTAAAGTTGCTGCTACCGATGTGGAAGAAAACCAATAAACTAATGAACTATCTGCTATCAGCTAAAAGTCATTCAAAAGTTTATTTAGACTAGGCTTAAAAAGAGACTGTTGTGATCTTGACAAATCAACTTCTTGACTAAAGGCTTATGTCAATTTGCAACTGGGTGTTTATAGAGTTTATAGAAAAAAATGTCACCTGCACAAAACAAAAGCGCACACACAAAGAGCAAAGAAACCAGAGTCAGGGATACGTGGAAGTGAAAGTTTGTCAGCCAGCACTTTGCCGAGTTTGGTAGTTAGTTACTTCTTGGTATTGATTAGTGGTGAGGAGTAACAGCTCAATTTCTCTGGCACTTTTTTGGGTCAGGCCTACCTTTCTTGGTCTGCTGGGCCAGGATGCGGCGTGTGCGTGGCGTAGTACCTTTGGGCATGTTGACGATGTACTTGCCTTCCATCTCAGCTGTCACACGCCGACGCTTGACGGCTGGCAAACTGGTCCCCTCATCGGCGGGCTGACTTAGAACTGACACACGCACACAAACACACATTAAAGGGTTGTATGGCTAAAAAAGGGAATGATAGTAGTATGGGATTAACATGACACTTACTTGCTTTGTTGTTTTTGCTTCCTGGCACATTGGAGACAGTGACCGAAAGCCGATTGTCACCTCGCCGGGCTGGAGTTGCTGGTGGAGAGTCATGGCTTAAAGCATTGGCAATCATACGAGTGGCAGCTTAAAAACAGCAAGAGAAAAACTGTTTAGTATATGTATTTATTTTATACACAGATCAGTGTTCTAAATATTGTAACTTACGAGTATTGGCAGTCCTTTGTAGCTCCGCCTTCACACTGGTCTGTCCTGAGGAGATGGCTTCTGTGGCCATTTTGCACATGTCCTACAAAGCAAGGTCAGATTTGAATAATGAATTACATTTTTAAAAATGCTGAACTAAAACACTGACTGCTTCTTGTTGCCTTACCTGTCGATAGACTTGTTTGGCGTGTTTTAGAATGGCGATAATATCACCAATCACTGTGATTCCCAGGTCCATCATGATATCTTTACTGAGGTCCATTAGCATGTTCTTTTGAATTCTGCATTAATGTAAACAATATTACAGAATACCAATGGGCTGCAGGGAATACATTGATGTAAAATTAGTTACCTGTTATCTACAAAGGACACTGCATATGTGACAGCAAGGCCAGCTGGTATACCTGCATCCTTAAAAAACTGAATCCATTCTGAAGTAGCTAAAAGAATGTAATCCAGCACAAGACAGAGGAGAATGCATTAGACAACACAGTAAGTGACAAGTAACAAAATGATGGTAACGTTGAAAGATTTCTCGGAAAAAGATAAAACAACTAGGAACTAAGGAAGTCCGTCCATGTATTACAACTTTTTAAGGCGGTGTCTATAGTCTCAGGACCGTGAGACTAACTTTAGTTCAGGCGATGAAAAGAGTGCGGGAGGCGCGGAACAGCTGTTTCACGAGCGTTTGCGAATCCGAGAATTGTAAATGAGAACACTTTCCCACAAAGTTTTAAACTATATAACTACACTGTACAGCGGATTAAATGATTAAATGTTAAGGGGCAATTAGGTGTTTTAAAATCATGTAAATAATAAAAGACAATGAGCGGCCGATGCATTTCTTATAGCAGTAACCGAGGTAACACAGATGTAACTACATGCTGGTGCACTAGTATATTAACACTTCTGAGGTTGTATAGTGATTACACTGTCGCTGGTTGGGGTCATGTCAGTGCAGAAACTGTGGACACTGCACTGAATAACATATTCGCAGTAGCACCATTAGCCTTCCACATACAAACGCCTTTCTTCATCGGTATGATCCACTCTACACTAAATAATCCGCTATAAATCGCCTCTAAAGGTTGATATTCTAAATCCATGTGGCAACAACAGAACGTGTTCTTTGCTGAAACCCTACATTTTGATTTTATAACAAAGAAAAGGTTTTGTATCGGCTCTCACCTGTGCTCTCGGACGCCATGGCTGCAACAAATGGGCTGTGACGTCATTCACAGAGCATGCGCACTTTGCTCCACCTTACGTAACTTCCGCCTGCTTCAAGCGCCTGTAGGTGTGGCGTTAAACACTAGAGGGCACCACAGACCGCAAAATATCTACTGCAAAATGATATTCAGTTAGCCAATTTAACTATCCATGAGATTACATTTGGTACTTTTATTAATGACAAGGTTACTGACCATGGTATCAACATTGTTATATTATTAGCTAAACGTTATATAGATAAATGTCGATTTTTCACATCCATCCCAAATTTCATCCATTGGAGGAATGAGTTGTCTCTTGTCAAATGTAAGAGCGTTGACTTCTTTTAAAGATAAATTCGATTTTTAAATTATTGCCCTGTATTTGTGTTTTTATGTAATGCCTATGCAATATGCCTCTTTGTGTGTTCTTTTTGTTTGTTTGTATTGTAATGACCCAATGTTATTCCTGTTAAGCTGAGGCTGTTCTGTCAGTGTGGTTACAGACTTTAACGTTAATGTGCCTCAAGGTAAATTACTAGTGTCTTTGAATGCCTGTTTACTTTGGTTGCTATGACACTGACTTATTATTGACTGTGATTGGCTGTTACCTGAGAGCGTTCTTCTTCTACTGTTACTGTAAACTTGGCTAGTGTTAGGCACTTTTTCGCGGCACTCGGTTCCTGTCCAAGCAAACTAATTCTCTGTTCTTTTGGCGTTGGCTACGGCCTACCTGTGTAAGTAGTAGTATGTTCTTTACTATTTGTAAATGTGTACATACAATATACTGTATATTCTTGTATGGTGCATAATCTGTTTGCTTCAATTAAAAAATGATGGGGCTATTTGACTTGCGGTAATATCACTGTGGCACTGTGTACAGCCTACTGTTCAAAACAACTTTCAGAGAGAGAGCTTACACAATTAAATACAAAAACTCATAGAATGGCCAGTATGTTTATTGATGTTTTTTTTTATTAACAAACAAAAAACTTTAAGAGACCTTTCATAAGTGAGATAATTAGATTGTGTAGTCTTATTGTCTTATATAAATAGGAATTTAAGCAGAGCACCGTGTAAGATTGTGAGATTTTAACAATTATCATTATAGCCAATAAGAGACTACTGATCTCAAAATGAGAGACATACTTCTTTAGGCCTACTGTAAATTAGATACCTTGCTCTTAAGTGAAACATTAGGAAAACATCTTACACATGTTGAAAATTGAGAAATCGAATTGAGAAGTCATTTGGGTATAATAATATTGTCTTTATAAACTAAAAATAAAAAATAATGAAGGCAATACAATAGTAGCAGTCAGACTGATCAAATGTTTTGCTTTGCTACATTACGTTAACCCAGTGGGTGGTATTGCATTTTAAACCAGGGAACATACTCAACCAAAATAGAGCTGAGGGTAAAACAGATAACAATCTTCTTCATGATAGAAAAATAGCATTACTTATATCATTAAATCATGTTACTATACAGTACGTGTGAATGTGAGCTTTTTGCTACTATAACTGTAGTAGCTAGGTTTTATCTGTATAATTGATTTTTATACGTTTAAAAGTATAGATATGTAAAAAGAACAATACAATAAACATAATAAAATTCATATTGTGGTTATTTTTGTCATCAATCTGAAGTGTACAGTGCTGAGGCCTCTCGATGTGTAACAGGCAGCTGACATGAGCGGAGATGAAATCTGTATTACTAAACCACTGGTAGACAGCACCATAAATCTATGGACACCATAGTGGCTGCTGCCATTTCAAAGACGTTGAGTTATTTGTTTATCTTTCACAAATACAACATTTTGGCTAACAACTAGAGCCTCAAATAATTGTCACACAACTTACAAGGTGAAACTGCCCCATTATTGTTACAGTAATAGATATATTAGCACCAAAAATAATATATGAGAACTATTCAAAATGTTTTATACTTTTTTTTCTCCATTGCCAGAAAATATGATCACATTTGCATTTGAGTTGGAGACTTAAGCACAAAGACATCTCCAGCATCTGTACAACACTGTTCATTTTCAACATTAAAGGAATCTGAGGTCTGCCCCGTTTCTGACAACCATGAGCCACAAGTCAATCATCAGTTTTTACCATTTAAAAATAAACATATTTATTCATGTTTTATATATATTATAAATATGTATGTATTTGTTGTAAAATCAAATACAGTTACAATATATATTAGCTTTAGCACAAAAATACATTTCTGTGGTATTCAGATGTTTACCACAGTTAATATACAACAATGTAACAAAAGATATGTTTTTACTAAAGAGGAATGCATAATAAATACGATAACTTATTTTAACATGAAACTGCATGAAGCATGTTAAACTTTAAGAAATGACAATCAATTGCCCTAGTTTTTGTGCAGCTGCTAAAAATGAAGTGGCATTAAGGCGTCAGTAGCTCTGGGACAGACCTCACAGAGGAAAAACAAACATAAAAACAAACAAAGATTTTATCACAACCTTTAGCATCATCTTTAGAACATATATTTAATGTACTTGAATAGTGCGTTATACTGTTTATAAAACATAAATACACACTGACTGAGGCAGTGACATCGTGCTTCATGTTGGGGACAAGACAGTACTACAGTACTACAGTACTACTTTAAAATTTCATATAGTTTTTTCTTCTTCTAGAAAAATACTCTTTTAAAAACTAAATCTCAGTTATATTTTTCTTCTTATCTGTTTAAAAAAAGTTGTAGACATTCAAACCTTACAATCGTGGCACATACATGTACATGTTATCTGTGTATATGAATATATAGACAGATTTGTAGATTTTCTGACGCACACACACTCATACACACACTTTAGTGCACAACATTCCTAAAGTTGCCAAAATATGTTACAATAAAAATAATAGTTCAAATGGAGTAATAATTGTAACAGTTTGGAGAAAACCCTTATTTAAATGACAAAGAAGCGGCAACAGTACAAGTAAGAGCAAATGTCAATGCCAAACAAAACAACAACAACAACAAAAACACTTCTCATTCAGACATACAAGAAAGAAACTCATCAAATTCACAGGTAAGAACATATGCTCACTCTACAACATTGGCCATTTTTCTTATCTTTTTTTCCAAACTGGATCTGTGCTCTCATCACAACAACCTCTATAAAGAAAGAAATAAACAGGCCTGGTGTCTCTGAGTGGAGGCACTCAAATGAATGTCTAGTCCTGCTGGGAGGACAGACAAGGTAAAGAGACCACTGGGCCCAAAATTTAGAGGTTGTTTTATTAAAATGTCTTCTTCAAAGGCATTAGTTCACGTCTGATTAGTGAGCAAACAGGCTGGAAAAGAGCTGGTGTGTGGCAATATCAATAAGGTTGGTATCTTCAGTTCAAAGAATGGAAAATTAGTTTAGTGTAAATGCACATAGGCTCCTTGGTGTGGAGGTTTTACTGAGGTTTACCTCTCAACACATTTTGCAAATGCACCTGTTCAGTTTGTTTTTGTTTTAATTGTGTCAAAAGTCACAAAAGTTTAGATGAAGTGCATCATCCTTTATCAAAAGCATCTCTATTTGTGGCTTTTCTGATTTCACTTGCTTTTTCCTCTTCTTTATCCATCAATTTACTATTTCTCATCTTCAATGGGTGAACAATGAAGATTGGCTCAGCTGAAGACAGAAGCTGCCATCTTGGGTTTGGTGTATTTTGGGTTTGTGCAGTAAGAGTCTAGCTCCTCTTTACTGTATGGATCCATCTACTGCAGCATGGTGCTTCAAACAAGTCTCCGCAGTTTATGAGGCTGCATCCCAGTCCTTTTGTGAGAAGTTGGAAAAGGGCACGTTAGTTGGACCAGATTCACTCAAGATCCCAAGGGCTGGAAGGAGTCTCCGGGCTCTCAGGGGTTGAAGACTTCGAAGACAGGGAGAAACAGAGACAGAAGAGGAGAAACAAAGATGGGTAGAGATGGGTCGCATAACGAGAGCAGACAAGTACAAGTTAAGGTGCAGGTCGGATCCAAGGTCCAAGCAAATGAAGAAGCAGAGGGAAGTTGAGCAGATGAGGAGTTAGCAGTAAATAAGAGCGATCAGCAGATCGTCTCCCACAAGTGTCCTTTGTCCCTATTATAAATTTGCACAAATACATTCAGCAAGAGCAAAGAGAAAGAGAAAAATGGATAAAATGAAGCTAAAGCACTTTAAGAGAGGCAGTCGACAGAGGGAACGAGATGGGGGCACTGGTGCTTGATAAATGCTTTTTAAAGGTACTATGTATAAACTGAAAAAATAAACTTTATATAGGAATATATGATTTGCAAGATGGTCATGTTAAATTAGTAAATGTATAAGTTGTTATTTTCTTGCTGAGAAAATCATCTCAGAAATGTGTTTAATGTTTACACTCACTGGGGAAGGGTTTGTGATGCACTGTTAATATGGCTCTTTTTATATAGTGTAACCTTAACCTAATCTGATTCAAATAAATACTTTTGAATCTGTGAGACAGTCAGGTACTTGTCTCAGTTTATTTATCATCTTGCTAGTATGTGTGTGCATGTCGTCAGTCAAAGCGCCAGCAGTGAGGGTGAGTTCAAGGAATCAGACGACTGCTCGCTACTGCTGTTCCTCTGGTTGGCACTGACCCCGCAGGCTCCCTCTGGGTAGGTGAACACAAATGAAGATGTGTATGAGGTGTTGTAGCTGCCAATGGCCGCACCGTCATGGTTACCACCACCACTGTCACTGGCCATAAGGCATGGCCCACCAGGTGCTGGCTCGCTTGAGCCATAGAAAGAACTAGAAAACTCTACCTCCTGCATTAGTCCTGGCTGAGGCGCTTGCTGCACTTGCTGCTGCTGGACCAGGGGCTGTGCAGAGGCTGGATGGGTGGAGTAGGCAGGGGGCAGATAGTATGAGTCCTCCTTCACAGACAAACCCACTATGGACACAGGGGGTTGTAAGGCCTGTGGAGGCAGTGGTGCAGAGCTCTGTGTGGGCTGCTCCTGGTATGCCATCTTACAGTTGGGCTGATGGGCTACCAACACAAACTCTAGACGCTCCTTCTCCTTCTGCAGCTCAGAGATCTCAGCTTCCAGCTCTGCCTTCTCCTCCTCCAAAATGTCTGTCTCCTGTGGACATGTAGAGAAGCACAAAAGAGGAACAAAGGACAGAAAACAAGAGTTTAAAAAGTGAAAGTGGCTTGTCAAATTAAAAAATCTCTTCACAACAGGATACGTGAATTAGTATTGTAAAATGTGTATATATATCATATCATCATCTGAAAGAGATAGATTATTCAATGAAATACTGCTGTTTTAAAAGGGATAAGCTCACCGACTGCAGTCTGTCTGTCAGTTCTCTGCGACGGTTTCTGCATTTGGCTGCAGCTAATTTGTTTCTCTCTCTCCGAACACGTCTCTTCTCCTCCTCCTCTGGTGTTAGCTACAGTGAAATATGATGAAAACAAGGTTATTGCTTTGAATGTATTGCATTTGCATATTTTTATAGTATAAAAGTTGTTGTTTTTGGATTTAAAATTTAAGTTTCAATAAATCAATGCTACCTTCAGGGAATAATAACTATAAGTCACTATGAAATAATATAATGAAATAACTTTTAATACATCTGAACATTACACTGACAACACAGAAAACAACCCATCAAGGCTGTCAAACACACACACTTACTAACACACCAACATCTCCATCTTCACTCACAGACTCGTCTCTTGTACGGCGGCTGCGGGCTCTGGATGGACGAACTGGGCCTGGAGCTGGCCCAGGTTCTGAACTTAGAGTCATTCCAAGGCCTAAGGAATAACTAGTGCCAGGTAGGTCATACGGGTCAACCAGAGATACTGGCTGGGTTATAGTGGATGTGGCAGTGGACGCACTCTGTCCAGAGGCCTGGGAGGAGATAAGGGTTGGTTGTACCATCCACTGTAGGTCCTGACTGGTGGTGATGGCTGTGACAGTGGGCACAAATGAACCTGGCATCTCACCTGAAACACTTGACCCTTGCCCGCTGCCCACAATGCTCAAGCCAGCTCCAGCTGACACACACTCCTGAGCAAGAAAAGAGAGCAGACAAGTCATAAATAATCTTCATTGTTTAAAATTACTTTTCTATAGCCTAGCCTAATTATAACCTAACCTTTATTTATAGGTGCATAATAAACGGTTGAAGCTGTAACCTAGATGACAAGGGCTTCAATGGCAGCAGAATCAGCCACCACGACCAATCATCTTTCTCTTTCAGAGTCTCCTACTCCTTCTTCCTCCTCCCCCGTCACGCCTCCGGTGTTACCCTTGGCAACGCGACGTAGCACTCCAAAATAGAACGCGCATTTACGTCACGGCAGAGGACAGTGAGAGGAGAGGGCGGGTCTACGGCACTGACGTAGGAGAGTTCCAGGACTGTCATCCGTGCAGCGCGAGCACGCTCCGTAAGCATGAAGACACCAGCTTCAGCAAGCAACAGGTCGATGGTGATTTTAAAGACATAACTACTGACAGCAACAGGTCAGTGATGAGTTTAAAAACACGACTGATACGATACATTTATGCATGCTAGCAACTGATAGCAGCCCGCAACCACGAGAACGAGAGCCGCAATATCCAAAGACTAGGAGGTGCGTGTAACGTACAAAATATACGGTTAGCTTATAGGCTACCGTTACCATGAGATGGATCCTTATATACACATAAATACTTCTGTCAGTATGAGAGCCTACCTGCGGAGCACTGGTGGTCGGCGGGCTCCCGAAGGAGTCCACGGAGGAAAGGTACTGAGACTCTATAGACGGTGATGAGCTCCCACGGGATCCGCTGTCGGGGTCGCCGGGGAAGCCTTGGTACATCTCCCCGGGGGGACCTGTAGTGACCGGACAGAGCGAGGTGTCACCTGCACGGCAGGGTAGCGGCACACACAAGAGGTTACTATTGAAAGGGTACTGTGGGAGAGACGGAGCCTTGTTAGCCTGTAGTGTACTAGTCGGCTCTCTCAAAGTTACTCTACAGTGCACCATTACAAAACTTTATGTTCTCCTTTCTTAAACGTGGCATTAGTAGAAAGAGTATTTGTGTAATCATGAACTTACCCTTAAAGCTGCTTCCCGGTGAGATGCTGCTGATCTCGTTCCAAAAAAGTTGCATGAAGAATCTTAATCCAGTTCCCCACGGTTTGGGGAAGATGACCCGAATCAAGTCCTTTAACTTGGTAATAATTTCGCAGCCTTCTGGTCAAACACGCTCTGATAGGTCCATGTAAAATCCGTCCACAGCTCGCTGGTATTACGGTGAATGAACCATCCTCCTCAACCAAGAAGTCTACAACCAAGAGGTCCCGCCTCGGAGTTCCGCTGACGTACATGCCCATATTTGTACTTGTGTTGTGTTTGGTATCCAGGGTGACGTTGAGGGAATCCCTCTCCCACTGAAATGGACCAGAAGCACCTCGCCGACGGATAATAATAGTTTTTTTACTATCACGGGCACGAGATATTTTTTACCACCTGGCTATTTCTGAACGAAGATTTTAGGAAGGTTTAATGTGATAAATATGGAGTTTTCTATTTCAAACTCCATGCGTCCGAATAAGGTGTATTTGGGTCAATTGCGTAGTGAACACATAATAACCCTTTTGTTATATGGACTAATTTGTTTAGGCAAATTAACAGCATATCCTACAGTATATATATATATGTATATCGTACAGTAAGTTATGTTGGGCCCAATAATAAACGTGTAGACGTGATATATGGTATGTGGATATGGTAAAATGCCTGTAGATATTTCTGCTATAAATGGTAGCCGGCTTTGGCGTTGTCCTTTTTTAATTACAGAAAATACAATACATATTTTCTGGTGTTGTCCTTTTGGGGCCCAGCTTGTGCAACGGTGTCGTCACCCTGAGACGGGATCCCGTCAGGCTTGAGAGGGAATCCCTGCAGAAAAGTTTCTCAGGACACACCCTCGGGATTACCCAGTTATGTGAGAGATCAACGACACTCCGTGTGTAAAGTCAGCTTTAGCCTTTACGGTCTACTTAAACAGTAATCTTACTTCAGGGTGTGAGAGAGAGCAGCAAAAAAGATCAATGTAAAATGTCGGTTAAACAGTGTAACTGTGACATGGACAGTGGGCAGCAGTGACGGAAGAGCGCCGGTCACTGCAAGGCACACGGTATAACAGAAGGTGATTCACTGGACTACACACGGACAACAGGGAATCTGGCGGGTGGGAGGCTGACTTAGGGGCTGCTCTACAGGCACAATGTGAATCCTCACTGAACATCTGACATAGGCTACAAGGCAGGCGTTTAGCTGTGATGTCAAACAATTTCACGAGGCGGACATGCTGCTGTGTACGGAATACAGCTCCACGTGTCAATTGGCGTGAGCAAGAAGGGAAGAGTTGGGGATAACAAGTTGTTAGTCAGCGCTACAACAACGTCAGAGACGAGGAACGGCGGAGGACGTTGTGTCCCATTCGAGCTGCCGTTGCCGGTGTTGCGCTGCTAAAGCAGGATGACTAACCACGACCATGTAAGTTCCACATGTGGAATTATTAAAATGTTTGATAGCGGAATACGCAAACAAGAGCTTAATTAAAAAAATAATAATCATTAATATCGAAATACTCTAGGCTAGCCCACAGACTATTATAATAACAGATATGATAATATTTGGAAAATATAAACCGTATAATTAATGACAAAACCTACTATTAATATAGTGTAGATGTACTGTACTATGGTTTTTAAAACCAATGCCTTACTAGCCTAGCTGTACAGCATGTGTGTAGCGCTTGGTCGCCGTGGTTACCATAGAACGTATAAATTTGGTCTTGTTGTGCCGCCTAGCAACCGGTTTCCTTGGTTACTGGTGTCTGCAGCTACACAGAATATGGCTTCCGGGTTGTTATGCGTCGAGAAACTTCTGCGAACATGTCTGTATTATAGCGATTATTAGTATATAAAACACAATTGAAAAGTTAGGGCACTATTAAATGATATTGTCACGACTTCGTGGAAAACGCATTGGTCGTTACAACCCAACGGTTTTACTTAAACAGTTAGGCTCGCGTTAACTGAGACTTGTCATTAATGTTTAGTCTAGTACTGCTTTAACAGTTAGAACTAATAAGCGCTTGTAACCGAGTTCTACAATAAAAGCCAAGGCTGTAAATTATTCTGTTTATATATATTGTTAAGCGGTCATTTTGGGGAAACTATTTTAAAAGTTAAGTTAAGCTACAATAAGTTCAAGGTAATCAGTAATTTCCGTGTTACTATTTGTTTATGATTTGGAAAATAACTTCGAACACTGTGATCAGTTGTTAGTGAATGTAAACCTTGACCTAGATCCAGATATGGCATGTTTTAAAAGTAACTTACATTAACAAACTGTGAGCCTGCTTTATGTTTGTTTATTGTTATGGTGGTCTAGACTGCAGACATTGAAGGTAAAAATAGAGCAGCTGTTGTTTGATGTCCTGAAAGTGCTTTGTTTTGCTTGTCTCTCTTGTCTCTTAGCGTATTTTCGGGAAGCCACAAACTTGCAGTGTGCTATAGAGGCCAGCCCCTCTTTCCCTCTGGAAGGCGGGCCGAGTTTGCTGGTTCTCCTGCCCAAAATATTGTTACCAGGCAACTGTTAGCCTGGCCCACTTCAGACTGGTGTTGTTTACACCGCTTCTGGCTTCATATTTCAACACCATTGCATAACTCACAGGCTCTCTCCGCCTTACTATGAGAAATTTGATCTTGCTTTCTCATAGTTTTTCACTCAGTCAAAGGCACTACTAGATTAAACAGTTTGTTATCTAGCTCATATTCACCACACTGCTAGACTACATGTGTCCAGAGAGACCAAGGAATAGCTCTGAACTAAGGACCAAATAAATAATTTTTACACTAACAACGCAACCACAATCTTGTATAACACTGTACATCTTGTGTACATTTATGCTGTCAGAGTACAGTTATTGTTTAATTTAGGATAACTTTTTAGATATATCCCATAGAGCTGATATGCAAGCTCACTTATAGAGGTTACTTACTGTGTTCTCCACACAACAAACAACATGTAGTCACACAACTAATAACTGGATGGATATGTTTTATTTTTATTAATGTGGGAACTTGATGTTCTGTCAGTCTAGAGACAGTCTCCATTGTACCCTAGTAAAACCACAATTCTAGCTTAGGTTGACAGTAGACCAAACAATAGTTCAGAGCTGTAATTTATAAAATGTTAGCATTTTGTGAAATAGGACTCCTGGTGTATTTTAGGGCTGGGAATCACATGCTATGTCATGATTCGATACAATTCGCAATACATGGCTCACAATATTGATAATATTACAATATGGCGATACTGCAAAAATCAATATATTGCACATGATAACCTAAGATATATATCACTGTTTTAATGGAACTAACAGCCTACAATTAATTCATTCCAATTCTTTTTTATGAAATACAGTTCATTTAATCATTAGAACTGAACCACTCACAAAAAAAGTATACTATCTTAAATAAGAAGCAAAATTTAGGTATTGCCAGATTTTTATTTTGTGAAATATACAAAATATTATAAATTTTTATATATAGCAACACGGTATCCAAAATATAATGGAATATCAATAGTTTGTTACTCCCCTAGTGTATTTCTATAGTCCCTGGAAAGTGGAGCCAGTGCCATGATTGTTGTTAAATCACACAAGGCTCTTGGGGCTTGAAGCTAGTGGGGGCAACAGTAGAGCCACTATAAACTATTTACTCTAGTATAATCCTTTCCATTTGAACACCAAACACTCTGCCTGTACCATAGTCAATTATGGTAGTTAGACCTCTACTTTGACTTCTTATTTTCATGTTCTGGAATGCATATTGTACCAAATTATCTCTCTAGCTCTATGGTATCTGGATTGGAGGCAGATGCCTAAATTTAAATGCAGTCTGTGGGTTCATTATTCCACAGCTCTCTGACTCAGACACAAGCAGCGTCAGTCTTAGCCTACTTTCACCCGTCAGAGAGGCACAGAGCCAAGAGGGCTGGACAAGGGCAAGGATCAGATTTAATATTAATCTATGTACTAATGCAACGAGAATGGCCCTGTTATAATTCAGTGTTACTAAACATTAAAATGTGACAGTGATATACAGAATGAAAGATACTCCTCATCATACTAATACTCCTTTTGCCAATCTATCGTCACAAGGTTTAGTCAAAGCATTTTTCCTCCACTCAGTGAGACCCCCCCCCCCCTCCCACTTCCACATTCCTTACATAAGGGCTGCCCTATTTTTTCAGGGACCAGAAAGAGGTGGGAATAAATAGTGTGGGTGAAGAAACAGGACTGACAGAGGGTGGGCTTGAATGGAGATGGGAGATGGAGATGGAGATAGATACCGATACCGATACCGATACGATACCAATACCGATACAGGCACAGACACAGATAGACACAGACACAGACACAAACACAAGCACAGGCACAGACACAGGCACAGACACAGACACAGATACAGGGGGAGGCCGTCAACAACACGTGGCCCATTCTTCCCCTCACCTTGCCCATCCTCTGTGCCCACACACTGTACCCTCTCCTCAGTTACTCACCACTCCCAGAGCTCCCACTGCTTAACAAGCCATTGTTGGAACTCTTTAGTACACACCCCCAAACAAGATTTTTGGTCCCTTAGACTTCCTCCTCTAGCTATGACATATCTTAACCTTATTCTGGAGAGATTCAGATGTTAAAACTTGATACCGCCTGTCTTAGATAAAGACATTTTTGAAAATGAATGTTTCTTTGTTATTAATAGCATCCTTATGTTCAGGGCATATTTGGGACACCTGTGGTTCAGATGGTAGAGCTGGTTGTCCATAAACTTTATGGTTGGAAGATCAACTTCCACTCCAACCAGTCAATACTGGTTTTGCAAGACACCAATGTTTGACTGTGTTACATATTGTCATAGATGTTTGGTGATGGTTGGAGAAACCATGGAGACCGTATGACAGCCATGTCTTCTACAGTCTGCCGCTGGGCAGCTGAGGCTACAGAGGTAGCTAACCACCACCAATGTGTCACTGTAAAGCATTTATGATGTTTTAAAAATTAAAAGAAAGATTCTTCTCTCCGGAGGAGGTCATATTTATGTTGCTGTTGGCTTGTTAATTTTGGTTGTTAATCTGTTTTTAATGTAAATGTCTGTTTTTTATTAAATATTCTAGAAAGGTATAGCATTTACTCCTGAGCTAGAAGATCCCAGGTTTGAGACAATAGTGTGTGCACTACAGTATATATTTATTTAGATGGTGACAATGCATTGACAGATCTGTGCAAATCCCTAGTCAGCCAAATGTTAAGGCAACTAAGTGTTTACTATAAAAACATATTCTGTTTAGCAGTGTAAGTGTTTTTTGTTTATGTTTTTTAAATAGGTTTGAGATTTGAGGTTGCAGATAGTAAAATGTTTCAAACTGCGTCAACTGTGTTTTTGATCATATATATTTAAAAACATGCAAGTGAGTGACCATAAAAAGAACATTTGACTTCATAAACATGACGAGGAATAAAGAATGAAGAGGAGAAGTGTTCTTCTATAGATGCAAATGTTGCTCTTTGCATCCCAAATTATCCTCCATTCAGATCCATATCCTGTAAATAAATACCTACGATTGATATGTGCTATGCCAACACATCTTTAAATACCCATCTCTGACGACTGAGATAGTATGGCTCATCAAATTTATGCGTGAGCAAGCCCGAGCTAAATCTGTAGCTAGGGTTCCAACTTACGCAATCCTCTGCCTGTCTATACAATTGCTTAAATATCACAGTACTCAAAGCTTACCAGCCCTCCCCAGATGCCGCCCCCACAGTAGACACACTACAACTCTGCCACTATTCCTGTACCACCAGCCCCCGCCGCCGTGGCACAAAAATACCAGCACCTCCAAGAACAGACGCCAAGCCTGTCAGAGCATCATCAGCATCCCACAGGACAGCTGTAGGGTGAGGAGGGGAGGAGCAAGGAAATTGGTGGAATGATGGAGAAAATGAAAGAAAATGAGTTATGAAAGGTGTATATTTATGTTTTATTTACTTTCTGGTTTGTGAATTATTGATGGAGCATTGAGAAATTATTGAATGGAAATATTAAACTAAAACTGAACTCACTTCATAAACAAATTGTAGAACCATCAAACACAACCATATTTTTAGGGATGCACCGATATAGTTACTGATAGTAAATTACATTATATTACATTGTAACTCACTAATAACATTTTGAGGGTCATCTATTCTTAGTTATATCACATTTTAGATTTATTATTTCAGATTATACAAAGTTAGAAAAGAAATGTCTTTGTCTTTTGTTTTTACATTAATATCGGTGGAAATCGGGTATCGATCAATCCACAAAGGCTAATTATTGGGATTGTACCGGGACTGTCTTTTTTCCGGTCAGCTGCTTGATAATGGATATTTACCACCATTTACTTTAATTGTTTAATACTGTATATTCAGTTCTCTTTATTACCATTACTATATTTAATGAAAATATTCTGCACACCATTCAGAAGAGGCATACAAATATAAAAAGTGCCATGTAGTGCAATTACTGAAAGTAAAATTTCACTTTTATATTTTGTAATGGTAAATACATTTCAATAATCCTCAATTACATAGTAACAATAGTAGTCTTAGGTGTTTAATGCTCGTATGTAAAATGTAAAAATTGAGGTACCAGACCTTTAACAACATTGTTGTTGTTGTTTGTTGCCTGCTGTTTCTGTGAAAACCAAACAGTAAACAACAGCGGTCTGGATGTTCAGCAGATAGAACAGTGAGTATTGGTATTAATAAGGTACTTTAGTGGTGAAGGAGAGGCTGTGTTTTGAGAGGAGTCGGAAACACTCTTGTGATGCTGGCCTGTCCCTGTGTCTGCCTCCACTGCTCGCTCTGCTGTGACACAATGTAGATGGACTGTTGCTGAGGGCAACCTGTGTGTACTCACCTGACGGCGAACAGGAAGTGTGTGTGAGGAGAGGAGCTAAGAATAGCATCGTTTGTAGAAAGGCCATTTGCTAGATGTATGTGTGATCCTCTGATTGTAAGGAGAATGATGATTGTGAGACTCAGTTATTTGATGGAGCTTGTGTGTGTATGGGGGGGTCATAGCGGAGGAGGGGGATGTGAGTTGACGCTGTATGTGGCGTCAGCGTGATAAGAATAGAGACGATGGTGCGCGTAGCAGTGCTGAGACATCACCCTCACACCCTCAGCGGGCCCACACTCACTCTGACTACCTCTGTGATGTGTCCGGCATCGGCCTGTGTGTTCTGTTGTACAAGTACATATAAGTTTAGGTTGTATTTAAGTTCACTTCAAAGACACATAAATAAAACAACCAGATTTGATCTGTCACAGCTTTTTTAATAGATTTTGTTATATAAATGTAAAAGTCAAAATGTCAAAAACACTTTTCTCTTTCACTCTTTCAGTCTATATTAGCAATATAGTGGGAAAGATAGATGTCAAGTAGAGTAAGCTGTGTCTGTGTCATTAATGGCTCTCTCTGAGTTCTTGGCTGGTCTCTGAATCATACAGCGCTGGGATAAAGGAAATGTCTACTTAGAGAGTTTTTACAAGTGTGTCACTTCTTATTTTTGTTCCCTGACTGACTTGTTTGTTATGCTCTCAGTTGTTTATCTTAATATCCTAATGTAGACAGATTAAGTACTTCTTTGAACAACTACATAGGACAAACATAAAGCTGGTCACATTGCCCTCTATAACAGTCTGTTCTTATTGGTATAATATTGGAATTGTATTAACACTTTCACCTTTGTTGGTATGTTGTCTTTGTGCAGTACATTTTTAACCTCATTTGTTAAGTGTTTGTGTTACCAAAAAGGCTGTGGTAGTGCAGTGGTTTGCACTGTTGCCTCACAGGAAGATTAAGGTGCAGGGTTTGATTCTAAAGTTCGGCAGCTCGTGTGGAGATTGCATGTTCTCTCTGAGTAGGTTTCCTCTTTCTAGTTTCTCTTACCACTAAAACATATGCAATAGGTTACAGGACCCTATAAGTGATTGTTCATCTCACTGGTGACTGGTGACATTTCTGGTTAAAGATTCAATAAAAAATGTATTATGTAAATACATAAATACAATAAACGATTACTACTATTACTACTATTATGTATTGTTGGGGGTTAAAGACACATCTTCTGCAAAGATGAGCTGTCTGTTGGTTTCCAGGGGCAGGTGGTAATTTTTGTCAAGAACTGTAATGATAATGATATGAAGAATATTGCAGAAAAATAGAGCCACGATTGTGAGTGAATGAGAAGATGAGGATAAGAACTGTACTACAAACTGAAAGCGCCTGTCAAGTCTTCTGACCCCTTTGACTCTATCGTACACTTCACCGCCATCTAGTGACCATTACTAGTATTACAGAGACAAAATGCAAGATCAGTAGTAAACTGTGGTACCACTGGTGGTACCTGGTGACTCTACTACTTTTTGTAGGTTGCTTGAATTTGACCTGGTATCGATCTGATTAAGTGCAGGTAAATGATATATATTAAACTGATATAGACCTGGTTTAGTATTAGTTTAGAACTGATGAAAACCAGTTTAAGTCTTGGACAAATCCTGTTTAAACTTGATTTATACCTGGTTACATCATAGTTTAGATCTGGTAGCTTTAGCCTTAGTTTAATCCTGGGTTGGTCTTGTTTTTACCTGGTTTTGTCCAGATTCAGTCTCATTTCAGTAAGTTTTATGTCTGTCAAACCAAGCATTCCACCTGGTGTGCCTCACAATAAATCAGCTCACTCCACAAGTAATCCTGCTCACCTGTGTTTCACATTGTTCTTACTCCAAAGAAAGAACTTCAGGTCACAGCTTCTGAGGTGCAGCCACTGGATCTGGATGTTGGGAAAACAAAGGAGATGATCATTGACTTCAGAAGTAACAGAAGTAACAAGTAAACAAAGTGCCTTAGCAAAAATATTAGTAAAGCAGTCATACAATAAGCATAGAAACAAGCACACTATTCCACACAGTGCATGCGGTACACAGAAGACACTTAAATAACACATTTGTAGATGGATGTATTCTTGGAGGGTTAAGAGTTGTATACAACATATGAGATTTGCACATACAGTATTCTCCCAACTGAGAAAATTAGACTTTGAAAGAAGACGGTGTTTGTTTTTTGTTGTGTCCAACTGGTCAAACACTTGTGGGTCTGTGAAAGAATCATGGCAATAAGATATATATTTGATGATTAGTTTCAAGTTTCAAGTTTATTTGTCATATGCAGGTCAAAAATGCAATGAAATGCTTAGGATCAGAAGAACCGTTAAGTTGTTAAATTATTTTGAATTTGTCTGTAAGTAGCTAAATTGAATTGTATTTGGTTTTATATATTACTTTCTTCACTTCACTTTCTATACATTAAAGTCTGTTGATGAATACAGTATACAGACAGAACAACATACTATAAGAAATATCCCTTTAAAATAATGTTGAATCTGATCATTTTTTTTATTAGTGACAAGGTCCATTATCCCCCTGTATCGACACACAAACTCAGATGCAGATTAACAATAGCCATTTTCCTGCGCCCCATCTTTATCTGCTTCCATCCCAATGTATAGGGCTATAGAATACTGTGGTGTAACCTGCAACCCAGTAACATATTAAGTTTGAAAAAAGTGTCTTGAAAACAGCACACTTTAGTAAATTGATCTTAAGTACACTTTGTGCCTACATTTAGTACACTGTAGCTTAACTTAAGTTTTACCTGGGTAGTAGTGACTTCCTCTGGTCGAGCTCCCATCATACAAAATCCTTGTATGTTCAGTATGCTTGCAATGGCTCTTGTGAAATCTTCAATCTCTTCTGAAAAGATTCCCCCAACAGGACTCCCATAAGATCAATTGAGCCTGCACATGAGAAGACAGGGTTATACATTTGTGATTTTCTGTGAATGTCAAACCATGGCTCCAACACATAGGAAGGATGGCAGACATTACAAGACACAAACATATGCTGCACTGACTTGGCACAGGCCTTCTCCACCAGGGCGCTCCAGAACTCATTGCGAGTGTGAGAGTAAGTGAAGAGCAGGCCTGCTGGCAGCCGGTCATCCACCACCACTTCCACCCACTCACCATACTGCCAGAACTACACAAGAGAGGCAAGGAGACGTGGAGAAGACACACACTCACTGGACACTATGGTGCACTACCAGACCCAATCATTTTCATCAACACAGTTGACCAGAAAGCAGTCGGAGAGCACAGACGTCTGTCAAGGTCGCTCATTTCTACGGATCGCTCCCAAAATTTTATAAATTTGTCTTTCTGTCATTTCTGACTGTCCCTGAAAATTTCTTCCAAATCAGTGCAATACTTGAGTAAAGATGCAATTCTTGGAATCACACCAAAAATGGTACACATCTCCACTAACAGTCCCAGCGTCAGCCAACTTTTTTATTTAATCTGACATAACACAAAAACTAATAAATCACCAAAATCAATGTTCTCACATATTATCCAGATTGGTAGGACAGTGATACTAATAATGATCAATTATCATTATTTTTATATTTTTGAATTATAGAGTGTTTTTCGTCAAATCAGTTAGTTGTATATGTCTAAAACTGGCACTTAAAGGATTATTTAACAAT
Organism: Philypnodon macrostomus; assembly: GCA_036025475.1. Classification (NCBI taxonomy): domain Eukaryota; kingdom Metazoa; phylum Chordata; class Actinopteri; order Gobiiformes; family Eleotridae; genus Philypnodon; species Philypnodon macrostomus. Next base: position 21,894 of record JAVQKC010000838.1, read on the forward strand.
TGTGATTATTGAAGGTAATATACAAATTAAACAAGAACCTCTTTAATAACAGTTCAATGCAGTATGGAGGAAACCTTTTTAATAAAAATAAAATTATCTATCTTGTACTTTGTTTTTTGTTATTTATCTTTATAAATTTTATTAAAATATAAAGTTCTACATACACAAATTTCCACTATATTAAATGATGTACCAGTCACTGGCTTACCTTTGGCCGCAGCCAGCCTGTGATTGCCTTTCTGTGGTTGGTCTCAGATTGTCTATGGAGCCCAGTGGAGCCTCAGTAGTGACCATGTTTAAAAAGTGTATGTGTCTACAACAAAAAGGTCTGCAGAGAGCGTGGAGCAAGAGTGAGCCGCTGGACATGAAATAGTTCCACACGGCCACAGCTCTGGACAGGAATGTGGGTCTGCACTGTTGCTGTTGGCTCAGGCTGGAACAGGCACGCTCACGTTTGTTTTTTTCAAGTTGAATGAAACCAGGGTAACAACATTTAACTGATCTAGGGTTCTCTCACGTAAGTTGCTGCTGTAACTGCCACCCTTCTTGTTGAGCGATTGAACAACTGACACGAAACACACCCTCTTGGACAATCTTGCTTTTACTTTCTATTTAATTCTATTCAGTAAGCTTACACATAGAAGTCCATCTAGTTTATCAATTCGTCTTTCTTAATGTGGCATTTCATCACATTGTCTGAACTAGAATTTACCACTGGATGGAAGTGTGCTAGAGCAAATTGTAAAGTCAGACTGTAGAGCTATATTTTTGTAAGCATAGCAAATGGTTATTATTAAATATATCAAATAAATAATTCAAGATGACCTTTGGATGCTCCTAGGGCTACATCTTTTCAATACATGATGTAGCCAAAAGCAACAGGCTCAATCTTTATTTTGGTATATAAAAACCCTATATACAAAAGATGATGCACACTGTGGGGGCCACACTGTTTCAAGACTTACTTCATAGGTCTGCAGCGCATTAAGAGCTGATGGTGCGTCAGCAGGCCCACACTCACTCTGACTACCTCTGTGATGTGTGTTTTGTTGTACAACTAGGCCTGTGCTGCCGTCCCCAACAGCAAGGTGTATATCAGCAAAACGGCCCCATACGTCTGCTACAACTGTCACCAACGGGCACCTTAATCAGACATGTGTGATTTCTAAGGGTTTTAATATTGTTAACGAGCAATTAAGAGGCCCCACCCCCAAACCATGACAAACATGGGAAGGGTCTATTTGACTTTTTTTTTTTTCTGGATGTTTTTGCCAAATTTGGTAAAATTCCCTAAAACTACATTCTTCTTTCAGTCTATAGGGGGCGCTACCACCATATTAGTCAGATGTGTTCAGGGCCGGGGGGTCATTAGGTATTTCAGGTTAGAGCCTAATCGGGCAAAGTATGTGCACGTTAGAGGCTGTCAAATATACCTGACCTCCCAAATTCAATTAAAAA
>JAVQKC010000853.1:0-11738 GCA_036025475.1 Philypnodon macrostomus
GGCAAAAACATTCTTCACAAACATCCAGACAAATCAAAAAAGTGATTAAGGTCCCATTGGTAACAGTTGTAGCAGACGTATGGGGCAGACGTACGGGGCAGACGTATGGGGCAGACGTATGGGGCCGTTTTCGCCGATATACACCTTGCTGTCGGGGACGACAGCACAGGCCTAGTTTAAATTTGAAGAAGCCACAGGAGCATGTTGTATGAATGTCTGCTAATGGAACAACTGGGAGTGTGTTCATATAAGGAACCAGGGCTTAACAGTCCTAAACCAGGGCAAAACCAGGGCTAAACCAGGGCTAAACCAGGACTAAACCAGGGTTTAAACCAGGACTAAACCAGGGCTAAACCAGGGTTTAAACCAGGACTAAACCAGGACTAAACCAGGGTTTAAACCAGGACTAAAACAGGACTTAACCAGGACTAAACCAGGGTTTAAACCAGGGCTAAACCAGGGCTAAACCAGGACTAAACCAGGACTAAACCAGGACTAAACCAGGACTAAACCAGGACTGAACCAGGGTTTAAGCCAGGGCTAAACCAGGACTAAAACAGGACTAAAACAGGACTAAACCAGGACTAAACCAGGACTAAACCAGGGCTAAACCAGGACTAAAACAGGACTAAACCAGGACTAAACCAGGACTAAACCAGAATAGACCTGGTTTAGACCTGGTATAGACCTGGTTTAGACCTGGTTTAGTCTCAGTACAAGCTCCCTCAATGGAGCATGAAACCTCAATAAGGTCAATTAACATTAGACAAAAAGATGTTAGCTGCTAATTGCTAACAATCTTACTGACCAACAAATGCATGAAAATGAACCACTGCTCCAGTCCGGATCAGATCCAGGTCTAATGAGTGGAAGCAAAGCCCACATCACAGACCTGTTCGCTGTAATAAAGGCAGGCCTGAGGTGAAGGGGTGAATTTTAAATGGGAACAAGTGTAAAAGATTCAGCTTCTCTGCAGGATCCTGGCTGTGATTGAAATACAGTGTTCTAGGCAACTTCCTATAAGACACCTTCGTCCATGTGTCTGTGTTAACAGCGGTTTCATTATTTACAAAAAATGAGGATCTAGTTTTTCTTGCAACCAAATGAAAAATGAATTATTATCATTTTAATTGGACCTGTTCTGATGGCAACAGTCACACATACACAAAGGAGATTGATGGTGCCTGTTTGGTTGAAGCTTTGAACAGTGTTAATATGATTCTTTTCTTCACAGACATTTTAACTGGCAACACAATAACCACAATTTATTATTTTATTTACTTTTTAAAAAATGTATTCTGTATTTTTCTGCATAATTCCGCTGTGTGATTTTTTTTACTCTAGACAAATTATAACAACCGTATAGGATCAAAAAACCACACGGCAATACCTGGCCTTTTACAGAAGGACCCAGACCCACAGGAGTACCACTCTGATATAGAACATTTTTTGGACTGGTGTAAGGCCAGGTGTGGTATGGAAACCAGTACAGTGCAGTTCAAATCAAAACACTCAAGCCTTGTCAAAACGGCATTAAAGATTATGGGAGTGTCAAAAGAAAATCATCAACCATACATGGCCATACATGGCTGATATGAGAAGGCTGAAACGATTTGAAATGACCCAACACGTGTGTTATAGGTTGCCCTCAGGTTCAGGCTTTCTACATGTGAACTTAATAGATATAAATGGTCTCTTTTTCCCTCATCTATCTAGCATCTATCTATACATACACATACAGGTGTATATGCTCTGCACATATTTATATCAGTGTTTATTGTTATTATTGTTTATTGTTTATCTTGTGTCTGATTTATGTTTGTCAATGCTAACTATTTGCTGGTGATCAACTAAAACTCAGAGTAAACTGTCTTTAAGAAACAGAGGGCCTGATAGAGCATATAAAGAGGGTATACGCTCTGTATACATGCTGCAGCTCTACCAACCCAAATATGTGTAAAACATCAAACCAAAAAGATTCTCAAGATTCTGCAGGCGTCTCCAGAGAAAGTCTGAGACAGCCTGGTTTAGTGTCACTTTAACACTGTCCAGATTATTAAACAGCCCATTTTATGCACTCAACAGGCTCCACAGATTTGAGGCAGGCCTGAGCAGAAACAGGCAATCAAAGCATGACTCATCTCTGCAGATCTCCTCCAAACCAGGAGAAGGGAGAGGGAGACGTGCACTAGTTCACTTAATGGTTCGGGTAAATCACATTCATATTAAAATGCACTGAACAGTTTGAGTGGCCCTCAATCTTTTGGAGAAGGAATCGGACTAAAATGGGTGGCCATCTTGAAAATTGGGTCTTTCATCTGGAACTACTATGTTCTTGGTGTAGCCCTGGTTTACTGGGACTGAACCAGATCTAAACCAGCACTAACGCTTAGGCCTTAACCGTGACCAAGCTAGATCTAAATCAGGTCTAAACCAGGTCTAAGCTAGGGGTGGGCAATATGGTGATAATTAAATATATAATAAACGATGATGAACATTGAATTGGATGTACCGTATTTTCCGCACTATAGGGCACACTGGATTATAAAGTGCACTGTCAATGAATGGTCTATTTTCAAACGTTCAAACGTTAATGGGTGTATTCACAATAACTCTCAACATTGTTCAAACGATTGATAGCCGTCCGCGTCGTAAGCGTGTCTCTTGACAGGTGCCATTTTGGGGTCATATATAAACACTAATAATAATACACTACTAATATTACGGTGAAGTATAGTACCGTATGTATTACTCCGCGACGCTCCTGACTCCCGGAGCTTTGTAGTTTACCGAAGTCGTACCAAAACATTTTGACTGAGCGCCTTGAGCGCCGTGTGACACAAAATCTCTTGGAGGTCAGTAACACAACCAGAATTAATCCATATATAAGGCTCCGGATTATAAGGAGCACTGTTGGTTTTTGAGAAAATTCATGGTGCGCCTTATAGTGCGGGAAATACGGTACACACAAACTGGTTATTCACATTCAACAGTTGATCCGAGCACCTTCATCAAATCGAAGCCCAGTAAGATTTTATTACATAATGTGGTGGTTTGTTTAAGATAATCCTAGTGAGTCTTTATTTCATTTAGTATTTTTTCAGTCTTTATAAATGTTGATTTACCAAAGAGTTAAATTTGGTACGCTCCTCTGACGCACTGGTCCTGAACGAACTAATGTTTTTTCTCAGGTCCGTTTCCGTGAGCGTATCACGATCCTCCGAGGGAACCACGAGAGCAGACAGATCACACAGGTGTACGGCTTCTACGACGAGTGCCTCCGGAAGTACGGCAACGCCAACGTTTGGAAATACTTCACTGACCTGTTCGATTACCTCCCGCTCACTGCCCTGGTGGACTCTCAGGTAGGACCAGTGTCTCTACTACAGACCTGACTGATTAATGCTGACTATGACTTTACTAGGGTTCTTGTCATTGTAGTATCAGCAAATGTAATATCCATAATGCAAACATCTATATGTGGAGCAATAATGTCATGGTTTTTACACTGATAGTTTTTTTTCCCCTGTTAGACCCTTGAATAAAAATGTGACTAAATAAATCGGGCTGGGAACCTCGGGGTACCTCCCGATTCACGGTGCCGATAATATCTCGATACGGCGATAATTGGTATATTGCACATTGCACTGTTCTATTGATCTTCAGTCTGTCTGAGTTCAGTTGATTTATTTAATGTGTAATAATTAGAACGGTAAATACTTCAACTATATCTCACAAATAAGTCGACTTTCTGAAAATAAGAATAAAAATGTAAGTATTGCCAGATTTGAGTTTTATTTACAAAATATTATAAATTCTGATACAGCAGCCTGCGATATCGATACAGTATCGATATATCGATATTTTGTCCCACCGCTATAAAATGTCTTTATTGAATATAGAATTTCCTTAATTTAGATTGACTTTGGGCTTGTTTTAGTTCTGATTTAGTGTTAAATAAAGGAACTATAGTATGTTTTTCTCATATTTGTGCAGCCCTAACCCACAGAACAAAGTGTCTCTGTATATGGGAGTTTAATGTACTTATTACATGCAGATAATAATTCTGGATTATTTTGAAATCTTTGATACTCAAAGTGTTCATCTTTCCTTAGATTTTCTGTCTCCACGGAGGCCTGTCACCGTCCATAGACACTTTGGATCACATCAGAGCACTCGACCGTTTACAGGAAGTCCCACACGAGGTACCACTACTCGTTTGTACAAATATAACTGTCTATGTCACTACCATTTTGTATTAAATCTAATAACTCTTTCTCCTCTGTCCACAGGGTCCCATGTGTGACCTTCTGTGGTCAGACCCGGACGACCGCGGCGGTTGGGGTATTTCTCCTCGAGGAGCTGGATACACGTTTGGACAGGACATCTCTGAGACCTTTAACCACGCCAACAGACTCACACTGGTGTCCCGAGCCCACCAGCTGGTCATGGAGGTACGATTAATCCAAGTATTGTGGTAAATGTACATTATGGAATCCGCTCTGTCTACGTCCGTTTGTCTCATTAATGCGGTCAGGTGAATATACTTGAGTTTGGGGCTGTTTCACTGATTTACTCCTTGCAGGCGGCATAGGCCTACTCAGTTTTTGCAGTATCAGCATCACATATTCACAGAAAAGCTAGTTTTACAATAAATGGACCACACTGCCAAGCTTTGTTTAAATGGTGCTCATTGATATTTCTTTCTTCAGGGCTATAACTGGTGCCACGAGAGGAACGTCGTGACCATATTTAGTGCTCCCAACTACTGCTATCGCTGCGGCAACCAGGCGGCCATCATGGAGCTAGACGACACCCTCAAATACTCTTTGTAAGTTAGGCAAGAACTCATGTATGATTATGTGTTTGGACAGCAGTTATCATTACTTAGTGGGCAGCAGTGGCGCAGTGGGTAGGCGCTCGTCCTTCAACCAGAGGGTCGGTGGTTCGAGTCCCCAGCTGAGCGCACACTGTCGTTGTGTCCCTGGGCAAGACACTTAACCCACATTGCCTATGAATGAATGTGGTTGTGTGATTGGTGTTTGGTGGTGGTCGTCAGAAGGGCCGTAGGCGCAAACTGGCAGCCACGCCCAGGGCAGCTGTGGCTACACAAGTAGCTTACCACCACCGGGTGTGACTGTGGAGTGAATGAATAATGTAATGTAAAGCGTCTTTGAGTGTTGAGAAAAACTAATGCATCATTATTATTATTATTATTATTATTATTATTATTATTATTATTATTATTATTATTATTATTATTATTATTATTATTATTAAATCTGAAAATCTGAAACATTAAACTAATTCCTCATATTTGTTGACAGCCTCTGTGAAAAAGATGCCTTATAACCTTACAGCGCTTCTTGACTACGAGTAGGAGTAGCCCCATGATCTGTATGAATCTTTAATAAACTCTTTGCAAATGTTTTCACTTATAATTCCAGCTTTACCTTGACTCTTAATTCTCTCTCCTTGCTGCTTAGCCAATGCCAAAGAGAGCAGGAGGATTCGAGCAATGTTTAACATGCTGGTGCATTAAAGGAATTAATTCCAATGGTGCGGCTTATGCTGTTACCTTATATGCCTTCAAAGCATCTGACAGATACACTGCAGGCGTCCTAATTAATTCATAATAAAAGACTCTGCAGGCTGCAAAAGGGCTGCGGATCACTTTAGTAGTTCACGTAGGCGGCCATGTTGGAGAGGTTTTCTATCTATATAATGCGCACAGCTGTGTTTGTGTCAGTCTCAACCAATCAGATTTCAACTGCTTTGAGTTCACCCCGGAGCCATTTTTAAACAGCCATGCAAAAAACTAGCTGAGCATCCTACTGACAAGGTCCAGTTGAGTGCATCACAATGTGTGGTTTGCGCCCGTTGGCACACTGGGGTTGGAGAGGGAGGTCCGGCCTGCCAGTTCATGGCCACATGACAGCCAACATCCGCTCAGCTTAAGATCCATTTGAGCTGACTGTGACCTTTGACCTTTGCTATGAAACAGGGGAACACATATGGGGACTAGCCAGAGCTTTCAGGCAGCATATATATACGGAACAACAAACGGACAGGATATGAAAGGTCAAGAAATTAGTCAGAGCTGTATAGTGGAATAAATCAAAGCACGGAGCCGACGTGATAAGAGGAAGAGGAGGGGTGAGGAAGAAGGCTCCTCCGGGGTGTAATTAGAGCTCTGAATCCAGCTCGCCATGACCACAGATAGAGAGACACAGGCACGGGCTCCAGCACAAGCGAGGAGAAGCAGGAAGAGAGGGTGAACCTGTGGGAACTGGGTTGGGGAAGTGGAAAGGTAAATCGAGTAAAAGAATAATGAATAAAGTAAAAAAAAAAGAAGAAGAAAATGGCGTTAAAGGCAATATCAGGGGAATTATAACAGTGTACAGTAAAACGGATGAGGAGGGTTGAAAAAGTGAATTAAAGCGACTTTAAGTTGATAATTCCTGCTTCAGTGTTATGTGAAATCCCAGTATTTACGTGTAATCTTGTGAACTGGTGCAGCAGGAGGAGGTATCTCTCGAAGTGATGTGATTAAAAAAACGACGCAGATCCTTTTACATTTTGGCAAGCGTGACATAGACTCCTAATGTCGGTAAAAAAACAGGACTAAACCAGGACATAAAATGTAGTAAATCAGGACTACACTTGACTACTAAAAGAGGAAGACAGAAACAAGCCAAACAAGGTCTATTCTGGGGCTAAATAGGTGTGATCCAAGTCAAAATATGAAAAGATACAAATTTGTTTATGTCAATCAGTGCCATCAAAGAGAGGGATCTGGTGTTGATACAGTGCCTGATTATAGGGCACATGGAGTCCAAGCATAACCCATGTAGACAGTCTCGCCTCAGTTCAGATGAATTGAAGCATTAATGGGATTTGAAAAAGTCAGAGTAATTGACACTGACAGTCTGTGGATGAATGTGTATTAGGTGCCGTTTCCGTTCTCAAAAGAGGTTTTGGTTGCTGCGAGCGCTCGGTTTGCCGCTAATGCCGGGTTCCCGCGGGTGTTGTGGTGAGTCAGGTTCCCTGTCGCAATGAATTCACTACAACACAGACGTGCTCTGGGGAGTCCATGACTGATCCTTCTGCCCCACGGCACACGTGTGTCTGTGCATATGTGAGTGCCAGTGTTTTAAGCACACTTTTATGTGTTTTTCCCAAATTACAAACTCCAAAAGGAATTACTGAGCTGTTTCATCATGTCAGATACTTTGACTCAAATGTCAGATGCCACATGACAGGAGCAAATCATGAATGCTAAATGTGGATTTGCATAAATTGGAGTTTTTGTTGAATTCACAAACACATTTTGGTATACCATTTGAAGGCTAGTTATGAACGTCACTAGAATGAAAATGCTAATGCTGTATTTATGTGTGCAGTGTGTGCAGGTGCAGAGTGCCCTGTCATTGATGACAAAGACTGACAAATAGCTCTGACCCGCTTTAGTCAAGGACACGCAAAGTGAACCTAGGCTCACTGTTGTGTTGCCATCTGTATGATGAAAATGCAAATACGCATGCTGCTTTAGAAGAACATTTTCCCTGAGGCACATCTCAAGCTGCCATTTAAATGTCTATTTCTATTGGAATTTTCTGTGAAAGAACAAAACATTTAGACAAAATACTGAAAAACAGACGCTCCTGTAGCAGTGCTCCATCGGTAGCTCAACACATAGTTAGTACTGAAACTTTCACTGAAATTTCTGAGCTAATCATTATATTATATGTATTAGACACTATTCTGTATATTTCCCTCTATATACTGTCTGAATTTACTGCCTCTGGTCTCTTTTCATCTAATACCCTCTCATTGTGTCCCCTGGTGGCTGACAACTGCCTATTGATTGTCTTTCAGACATGATCTCTTGACTGGGCTTTCACTTTAATTACTGTACATGGTCTGGAGTGGTGGAATCACACAACACTATTAATTACAACATAAAATATTTGAGGCATCAGTCAGTTCTAAATGATATTCTTAACTATGCCACAGCTCATTTTATTTCTGTAATGTTAAATGATGAATAAGTAGTTTGATCAGTCTCCCTTATTGATCCTTTTATTTGGTACTTAATAGTCAGCACAGGTATATACAGTGGGGCCATAATGCTAAATGCAATGCTTCCTGGGAAAGTGAATTAATCTTACATGACAGAACTACATTGTTCCATTGTGGTTGCATTTGTTTCGCATTTTACTTTATGATGCGTGACAGGGGCCTTTGTAAAGAATTGTTCGAGCCTCATAAGCATTAGCATTGTTCTAGTGCCTGATTTGTTCAGTCTTTTGGTTGGTGGTAGCTTGATTCTTGACATTCATAGCAGTACAGTATATTTTTAAGCTTAATTCACACCTGCTCACCAAATTACATAAAAAACATAGTAGATTGGAACCCATGGGGACCAGTGTCAGCTCAGTTGTCATATGTGATAGAACGCCTGGTGCAAATTCAGCCTACACAATGAGAGTTATTGAAATATATACAGCACATTTTAGAATCAAACTTAATTTCTGCTTTGAACTTTACCATCACAGATATAATATCAAATATCAAATGTGATTACTATCCACAGGGGAAAGTTCTTATGTGTGAAAGTGTACAGTATTTGAAACATCATCATAAGGATATCACACTCTCATCATAAAATACAGGTTAATCAAAATGACATAAAGTGGATAATTTTTTTTGCTAACATGGAGGTCACAGATTGACACCGAGCCTGTGCATTTAGTTATTGTGCTCTCAATCTCTGTGATTGCAGGTAGCCTCTGGTAAAGTTTTTTTCAATTCACGGCACGGTCATAATATTGTAGTAGTGTGGTAATGAACAAATAATAAACATATTTTATGCAATGTATTTAGCATGGTAACAGGATAGTAACACAATACGGAATAACCTAGTAATTATGGGAATCTTATGCGGGTAATGGTATGGGTTTTATGGTTGATATATTGTTACCCGTTTAAAACTTGTGTATTAACACATAATTACCACATTATTATCTGTGCTGCAAAGTGCTACTGTTTGTTTAAATGTTCTATGTTCGTACCAACTTTTGTTTGTCTGTGATTAAATAATGCACAGGCTTTTGGCCAGCTCCCATAGCCATAGTTCCAAAGTTCAATTGTTGGCCAATGTGGGTACCAAAAAGACCATTTTTGATCATTGTTTCTTGTATACTTCCAAGAAATTTCAAGATTTACTTTCATGTTCAGGAGATCAAATTTGCAATAACATTTTCATAAAAGTATCATATTAACAGACAACATCAGTGACAAGACTGTCGCCGAATAAAAAATAGAGATGGTTCGCCACAGAAATAAAAATCAGCATTTGGGAACAAGATATTGGATCCAGCTCTGCCCCTTCCTTACCTTGTACAGAATCCACTCGAGCAGTAAATTGTCTCTCCAGAAAATGCTTATCTTGAGATGAGTGTAGTATAGGGGTGAGGGAGATAAGAAAGGAGAAATAGCCCCAAAGAGTTAACATTCAACACTAGGCTCCTCACATTTCCGTCTTCATCTTGATTTTCTAGGAGCGCTCCTTCAATCAGACTGTGGGTCCACTCTTTACAATCTCTCGGCTGCTGGTGGATGAACAGTACAATGCAGATTAAAATGCTCGGCTTGGTTGATTGGTCTGTTTGCATAATAATTGAAAAGCTAAAGGTTAGAGAAAGAAATGATTCATTTTTGGTGTAAACATGTAATTCAGAAAAATAACATTTCTGTTCCATCGCAAAAATGGGCCCAAGACTGTCCAGCCACAAGAGGGCAGTCAAAAAATCTAAATAAAAACATTTAGCCCTGAACTAGAAGAAGTATATGCATTCTCAGTTAAAGATTGTGACTACATGTCACATTCATGCTTTTATTTTTGTGACCCTTCTTCCTGTGAGCCATTTCGTGTGCGTTAGTTTCACACTCCTCGTTAACAGTCCTCATTCCCGTGCTCTATATAAGGAGTTCTGCCTTTTTTCGTGTGTCAGCCTTATGGCACCACTTTCTGCCTGCCCCCTTGTTAGCTGACCTAGGAGAAGTTCTTGATTTGGGTTAAAAACACTGATCCATCTTCCGCCTGTTGCCCAACCTCCTGTCCTCACTCTCTGACTATTACTTACCTTTCATTAAAACCTTTAAGCTAATGTTGTTATCCTGAGTCATGCTTTTGGGTCCATACTTGGTTGTCTGACACTACATTGTTTTCATGGATTCTTTACAACTTTGAGCTGTTGTAAACAATAATAAACAATAATATATATTTTTAAAAACATTTAAAAACAAAATTCTCTGCTGGCCTGGGAACACCTTGGAATCCCCATGGAAGAGCTGGAGGAAGTTTCTGGGGAGAGGGAAGTCTGGGCCTCTCTGCTTAGACGGCTGCCTCCGCGACCCGGCCCCGGATAAGCGGAAGAAGATATTTTTAAATGCTTGCCGACTTTTACTTTCCTCTCTACAGAAACGTCAAATCACAGTTTGGGGGGTTAGCACCTTGACCTAGTTGTTGAGTTTTTTTTATCATCGAACAGGGCCATATCATTTAAACATTCAGTCTACAACTTTAATAAGTAGAGCATTTACCCTTGAACTAAAAGCTTTTTGTGAGATGCACATGACTTCATCTTTCAATTGAGTTACATATACTATTACTTGTAACCAATTCAATTCGGGCCTTGATCAATTCTACCTGTTTCATGAGTCTGAGTCCAAATGGACATTGTATCACGTGAAAAAAAATCCCCTTCAGGCATTTCAGATACAGAATGAAATAAATGAAGGACAAGCCAGAAACATGTAGCCTCAGGCAATGACTTAAAAGGCTGACATAAAAGCAGCCTGTAATGTAGAAAGACCTGCAGTACAATACAGATATACATGTACGCCACACAACCAGGCACATTCAGCACCTCATCAATGTGCCTTCAACAACCACTGCTTCAAAATGGTCATTCTCGTAATGATGATTTCAGGGGAATTTGCAGGTAAATGGACTGGAGCACTATTTTTACCCAACAATATGGTGCATAATGCTTATTGTTATGTCGGCACAGTGGAGTTGACCTTTGACTTTCTGATACGCAGCACAATAACCCATTTGAGCAAGAATTCTCACACTGAGACTGGTAGTGTTCAAATCTGCAGAGGACATAGATGGGTAGAGGGTTTTTTTTCAACACATTTTATAACTACATTGCTCTGGTCAATTTGATTTAACTTAACTAGGCCCACACTGTCCCTGGATGATGGCTAGGTATATATCGGTGAAATGCCCCCATACGTCTGCCACAACTGCTATGGCACCAACGGGCACTTTACTCAGACATTGTGTGATTTCTAAGGGATTTTATATTGTTAACGAGCAATTAAGAGGCCCCGCCCCCAAACCATGACAAACATGGGAAGGGTCTATTTGACTTTTTTATGTTTGTGAAAGATGTTTTTTGCCAAATTTTGTTAAGATAGTTTGTTATTTCTTTCAGTCTATAGGGGGCGCTATAGAGGTAACTGCCATCATATTAGTCAGATCTGTTCAGAGCCGGGGGGTCATTAGGTATTTCAGGTTAGAGCTTAATCGAGAAAAAGTATGTGCACGTTAGAGGCTGTCAAATATACCTGACCTCCCAAATTCAATCCAAAATGGCCAACTTCCTGTTTGTTGTAGGGTGGGGTCATAATAATATTTTATGTTGGGTACACTGTGGAGAATCACT
>JAVQKC010000854.1:0-14419 GCA_036025475.1 Philypnodon macrostomus
TTTACAAAGAATACAATATCAGCCGGCCCGCTTGGCACAATTTTAAACCCCATGCGTCATGTCTGATCGGTGTACGATAACAAACATAATACAAAAAGTTTAGATTCTCAAGTTACACCACGATCCATAAAGTCCAAGGTAAAAAGAATATTGCTTTAAATGTTAAACCAGTGAACATGGGTCCTTAACCTTTCCGAGCCAATGTAGCGGTACAAAGCTCTCTATGAAGCATGAGTGTCCGGACCGGCGGCTGGGAAAGGGCTTCACAGGACCTTTTATTCAAGGTTCAAGCACTTTTTTTAGGAATGGTGGCCTTCCCAAAGCTCTTAAAATGTGCTGTTGACCCTGGCATCTCATCTGCTCCTGACCTCATGTCATCGTTGACATTCAAATTTTGCTCTACAATTAGCGAGCTAAAAACCGCCATCGGACTCAAATGTCACCAGCTATGGAGGAACGCTGAATACATAAAAGTGAAGGCAAAGCAGCTCTACGTGTGATTAGTGTGTACAAAAATGGATTACTTTCAAAGCCGTATCCACAGTGTTTTGAATGCTTTACAAACATAAGCCATTGTGTTTATCTTGAACAAATCTCAAGATAATTCATGTCTTTATTTTGAGTTAGCTGCTCTTTATTTTCTAAACAATCTGAGATAATGTGTTATTAAACTTGGTTCAATTTGTTTATCAAATGGAGAGGGACTCATGTTGACATCAATAGAAATTCCACTGTTGATCTTGCAGCACAAAATGATTAAATAGACTTTATATAGACGTTTAAAAACAAATGCACCACACATCTGCTACTATTATCATTAAACCCAACGCCAACACTAACCCTAACCATTCTGTGTGTACAATGTAGTTCCATGTTATTACAGTTTGTTACACAGTGTATTACATTGTACTTAATGACCTAGCTATAATGTAATTAGGCACTTCAAATCTTTTTTATTAACAAGTGCATTTTTACATACTCTTCCTTACACACATCTCTGAACTTTCTTGCTGAGTTTTATTGATGCCATCCATTTGTAAATATGTTTTTACATCTTTTTTCCTTGAATACATGTAAGGGTAATGATTTTCAAGCTTCTTTTTTTTTCGCACTTTGCTCGCAGAGTCTCAGACGAGATGCATTTTCCCTCCAATTCTGCAGCCACATCAGCGCGCTCATCATGTTGCTTTGAAAGGTCAGCAGTAAACATATACTTTGAACTCGGAGTGCTCCGGCTCTGTGAAAAGTTCCTCTGAGGAAAGAGCTTTCTGCCTTCTCCACAGAAAAATAATGGTTAAAAGAGAGATTTTGCCTTTTGGTCAGACAGCCAGGTACTTCCTCTATTCAATAAGAAAGGACTTCATATTGTTTGGAGGTTGCACCACTACCTTTAGCTGTAGTTTATTATAGGCAATTTATCAAACTACATAAACACATAAATCACAAACTTTTGCTGTTTTTTTTTTGCAATGCACTATGGAGACTATCTATTCCAATGGACCAGTTTATTAATGTGTGACAATTTTATAGTTACAAAGTCAATTTAGGACTTTCTTGGTTACTTCATTTTTGTAGTGTATGTAATATTTCCCCCTATATTATGGGCATTTGTCCATTTTTGCATAAATCCTACATGTCATTACATATACTGTAGCTTGTACACTAATGATGTATGATGATGATAAATGATTTAGTGGTTTGACAGAACTGCAAGATTGGGCTTGATTTGAATTGCTTGGCTGTATGTTATTATGGTTCTCTTAACATTACATTTCAACCACAAAGACCTCTCAACAAGTCTAAATGTGTGCAGTGGCTAAATGGCCCTATCAGCACCACTGTCCCGACCCGAAACCAAGGCTTGCACCCTTACGCTCTGTCCCTGTTTACCGCCTCGAGTGGCTGAAAATTAATTGGCTTCTTGAGCTGTATGTCCCCCCTGTCACTTTAAGTCGAAGTGTATTAATGGACTGTGTGGCCCATTGATTCCTAATTCCTCTGGACGTCCAAATCGGGGATAAATGTTTCACGTCACGTTTTTTCACGCGCGTCTTTGGGCCTATTGTAATCAGCAATGTTATTGATCCACTGCCTGAACCCCCCAGAAGTAATCTATTTTAAATACACTTGTGGTAAATGGGGAGTTCTATTGTCCCAGCATCATACTGAGGAGCTTAGGCCTGACTGATACGGCTACAGAGGTGTCCAGAGTTCACCGAGCACCACATCTCAATTCTTTATCTTCAGTCGCCTTCACTTCCTTTAAAGACAATTCATCTCCGAAATCCTATTGTACACATCTTATTAGAATGTACCATACGTTTCTGAATCCTGATAGAGCCAAATGTACACGATGCTGTGAGCTGACAGATAGAAATATTGTATGCCCGCTGTACTGGTCGGCGGTCTCTTGGTGGTCTCTGTCAGCCGTGTGTGCACATGTGTATCTATATATGTCAGTCGGAACGAGGCCGCAGGATGATGGATGAGGTCCAGGCGAATGGCGAGCAAGACGTCGGCATTATCGATTTCTCCTCACTTTCTGTCTGAAAGGAGGAGGCGTGGGGCCCAGCTCGCCACCAAGAGCATTTTAACACAATCTACCTCTGCACATCTGCACCGTAAGTATATCCAATGGGCAAAGATTCTTTCGCACCAGTGGAGGCATAGAAGGCCTTGGTTAGGGATTTTTCATTGTCTGCTGAGTACAATGAGTGTCTCCCTCCTCGCTGCGGTGTTTTTATTGATCCACCTGCAAAGTGGCAGCCACTTGTTTAACATCCACTCTAATGCACTTGAATTGGGCCTGCCTTGCTTGTCCGCGTGCCAGCTCATCATGGCAGCTTTGTTCGGTGATGAACGCCAAACATGACAGAGAGGCGCCCAGATGATTGTGCTCACAGGGGCATGATGATATGTGTACATCTACGCTGCAAAAATGGCTTCGGTGAAATAGTGAGGTCTTGTCATTTACGGCTATGCCCAGAGGGAGTTTTCATTTCAAAGCTTTAGCTGGCTTTTCACTTTGTGTCCACATAACTCTTAGACCTGGCAGTCACACCTGTTCTCGAGTGGAGGGAGGAGGCTTTGAGACCTTTCTATTAACCATAACTGTATCTACTTTACATTGAGGTGAGCTTCGTACAATACTTTTATCTTTTTATTTTCATCAATTTACTCTGCCCACCTAAAACCCCACTTGAATGCATAAGGACTAACATACAGCATGAACTAACTACATCTGCAGCAGTTTAGGAACTACAAATACTTGTTTACTGTTCACTGTTACAAGATCTCTCTTTATCTCTTCAACGGTTACTTTCTTTTTACTTTGGGGTTATCAAACAATCTCTCATTTTAATCAATATTTACCTTGCTGCGTAAAGAAGCCTTTTGTTGACATCTTGAAGTAGTGCCCTTTTCATCTATGTATGAAAATCTGCTCGGTCTAGGCTGGGAATAAACATCTTTTGTGCATCCATGTTGTGTCAACTGCTGTGTCCAGTCCATTGAGCAGCACATTACAAAGATGCCACTCACGCTGCGTACTCGTGTTCAACAGGTGTTCATAATCAGCGTTAACAAATTGAATGGACAGCTATTGTTCCCGTCGCGTGGCCATCTTGAAAATGACTTCAATTACAGTGGACATAATATCAGTTATGACAGAACAAGATTGCAGAGTTGTGGGCTTTACCCTGGGGAAATAACCTTGCCTGGGGGATTTCTTTAAGGATAGTCTTTTTGAGACCTTTTTGAATCTTCCATATTATTTTTCAGTGCTATTAGCATTTCAAAAGCTGTATAGCAGTGGATTGACATTTTAATTTAGCTTTGACACATGCCCACCTAACCTGTGAGCGTTCTGTTGAGTAAGCATCCATGCTAATGTTGCGGACCAATTAGCCTAATCTTTAGAAAATGCAGAATAGCAAAAGTGATACTCAAGGACTATGGTGTACGTTTGTCACATAAAATATCCATTCAAGAGTGATTGATCATGGCATTAGTAGGCATATTCTGATTGGTCGGTGTTTGCAGTTTTTCTGAAAACTTTATTTTTTGGGAAAGTTCATCATCAAAATGGCATACATAGCAAAAATGATTTCGGAATTGAAGAACAAGTCTGCAAATGTGTGCGAAGGGCTCATTATGCAAACGTTTCAGAAGAGTTTTGTTTACGTTTTGTATGTATTTATTGTATTTATTTATTTTTATCACAGGGTTTTAAGACAACCTTGGACGTCTACCACGGCTGCTCACATTCTCAAAAACTATATAGTAAAATTCATTGTTCAGTATTTGACTTTTGTAGATTGGGAGTCTATAGTTTTGCATTGTCTATTTATTTTTTATTCAATCCAAATAATAGCCTAGTGTTAACAACTATCTATTTTTGCATGGTCTGTAAATCAATGTTATTCTTGTACAATTTCTCTGCACAAAGTCTACATAACAATGCCAATCAGTAACTCTCTATGCAAAACTGTGTACTGGCCTGGAGCAATGTAAATGTATGTAGTTCTCTGCTTTGAATGCTGAGTGAATGAATCAAGCTCTCCTTTCTTCTTTATTTTCATCTCATCAAAAGTCAAAATGTCTGATGTCCGTGAACTGCGGTAAAAGCCTGTTTTTGTCTCTCTCTTTCTCCAGTATATACGTCTGGGTGGATAACATTGAAAAATTGCATTTAAATGTCGGTCCGAAGCAGTGATGACAGCTATGACACCAATTTAATGCTAGCCCTGACATTTTCTGCATATATTAGCAGACTTGGTTGAATATATTACAGTTTAATGAAATAATCTTGATATGTGCTTTTTTTCTCCCTCTCTCAGGGGATGATGTACCTGGAGGAGAGGAGGTTGGTCCATAGAGATTTGGCCGCTAGGAACGTTCTGGTCAAATCGCCCAATCACATCAAGATCACCGATTTTGGACTGGCGCGGTTACTGGACGGCGATGAGAAGGAGTACAACGCGGACGGGGGCAAGGTTGGTGTAAGTGCAGACGTGTGTTGTGTTGTGTTGTGTGTCTGTATGCAAAAATCTATTGTTGGGTTGGAGGTTCTAGAATGTGATGTCATACCCTCAGATGGGGGCATGTATGGAAGCAACTGGAGGCAAGACCATAATACATTTTCAATGGAGAAATTAGCCACAAAATATTGCAAATAAAGATGGTTTTGTCAGAGCCTGGGTAGGAAACATTAGTGAATGTACCTCACATTGTATGATTATTTAATGTACACATTAATAACATTAGACTTTTGGCTGGTGGTGAAATTCTTGATTTTTAGGTTTTACTGGACAAGTCCTCTCAGAAATTTTGAAGACCACAATAGTTTTTTATTGTATGCTCAGAATTATTCTACACATCACCACAAACTCTACTTTTAACTCACTTTTGCTCCAGTTGACTCCATTCTGGAATTTTCAACATTCCGTATGTTCCGTAATTCTGAGCATACAATGGAACAAATTATTGTGGTCTATAAGTACTTTTAGATTTAGTTTGGGTTTTTTAGAACTGTTATGTGTACATTATATAAACATACATAAGGTATCTACATGAAGCAGAGTGGTTGTCATTTGCCAAAACCCTCTCCAGTTCTCATATTTTTGTGCTAATTTCTCCACTGGAAATGTACTATGGTCATGCCTCCAGTTGCCGCCATTCCGGAATTTAGAATGTTTTGTTTACAAACTTTTGAAAGGGTCGTTTCCTGCCCCCCATCTCCCATTAAAACGTATATAGGGCTATAGAATGTTGCAATGTCACGGTGAAGTATGCATTGCAGAGGTTATAAAAAGAAAGGTCATAGCTCATATTTCATGACACTCTTTACATAATGTCCCATAAACTATGCACAAGTGGAATTAAAAGCTCAGACAATATGCACTTCAATACAATAGGTGCAGATTATCAGATATTTTGCTAATTATCTCTTTCCCAACTCAAGCTATTAATGTTTTTTTCCATATTTCTCACAGGTGTTTATACCATATGCTTAAAGCTTCTGTGTGGAACATTCAAAACAGATTTTTTTTAAAGGCTTTACTTTTTACCTTACATTACCTCACTTCAGACTTTCTTTGTCATTTTAAAAATTTTGAATAATCTTTGCAGTGAAAAAATCCCAAATATTAATAGAAGCCTATAGGCATTTGTAGGGCAAGAATTGTGCACTCTTTCTATGGTGTATTGGGCCATTTAGCAAAATGGCTGCTCAAGACTTCACCTAGTCCCTTATGCAAGGATTAGATTTACTGTTATTAATGTCAACATCATGTTATTTTTTTTACTCGATCAACGTCAGTAAATATTTATCTTGCCCAACAAAGGACAGCTATGTTGACATTCTGAAGTAGATCTAATCTGATCTGTAGAAATCATATCAAATAAAGGTAATCTAAACAGAAGTCATTTCGTGCTTTGTTCCTACTGATCAGAAGCAAATTGTCTTTCTCTTCCATCCAAGCAGCCCATAATACTTCAACTGAACAGAATACAATCAAAAGTGTGTATTGAATTCTACTGCTGGACTTAATGGAGTTTGGTTTTCACCATTATACACACATCTAAAGTTATAAAGCCCAGATTTTGAGCCAGTGCCGACCCGAAGGTTAGTCAGGGATCAAAGTTCTCGATGAGACGTGTTCTGATGAAGCGGTAAAACTGTTTAAGTGAACTTTAATTTTGCTCCAACACAATTTCTCTGTGCCTTCATCCAAAACAAATAATGCGGCCACAGTTCCAATCACTTTGTTTTGTTTGGGGAGCCAGACTACATTAATCAGAGCCCCTTCTCTTTTCATCGCCAGAGACTCACTATGCAAATTGTCCAGATCACTTTCCCTTTATTAAATCGCCTTGTCCAATGTCGTGTCTATTCTTCTCAAGGCCCCAGTGTGGACTCTGCATGTTTGGGCAAAGTAGGTAGATTTAAATATACCAAAAAAGGAGAAATGTTCCGTATGCATTCATATTTCTTGTTAGGGGTCGTTAGTGGACATTCCAGCAACTATGGATCTTAGTGTAGGGTATAATGGATTGGATTTATATTGTGCCTTTCTCAAAGCGCTTACATATATATATATTTTTGTATTATTCATTCATGCCTCAGTCACACCTGATGGTGGTAAGCTATTTATTTAGCCACAGCTGCCCTGGGGCACACTGAAGGAAGCGAGGTCGACCCCTCCGACCACCACCAAACACCAATCACACAACCACATTCATTCATAGGCGGGTTAAGTGTCTTGCCCAGGGACATGACAGTGTGTGCTTAGACTCGAACCACCGACCCTCTGGTTGAAGGGCAAGCGCCTACACACTGCACCACTGCCGTCCCTTAGTGTAGGGTGCACCCCAATGGCCATCAACTGAAATGTACATGCATGTATTTGGACAATGGGAGAAAATCGGAGTACCCAAAGGAACGAATTTAGACATTGAAATCAAGACAAATTGTTACAATACCCCCCGTCTAGAGCCCATAGTTGCTCAGATAAGCCCCAGCCATAAGATTACTTAAGTCTTTGCATTAGGTAGTTTTAACCTTGAGTCATTCAAATTCACCAACATCAGTGAGTTCAGGCTAGAGGAGGAAGGACAGGCATGGTACTTCAAAAGGCCTTCGTTTGAGGTTAGAATAAGCTTTGTTGAGATCTTTGTTGGGATATTCACTTTTGCAAATAATAATGTATGCATTTGTGAGGTCGATAAACAGCATGGAAGAAATCACCATTCAAAAGAATCTTACCGCCCACAACAGCATTCGTTTGATTGACTGCATGTAGGTATTTCCAGTTAGCTGTTGTCAGCACATCCAAACGTACACCATAAAAATAGACCTGGCCATGGGAGATAAATCAACACACATGAAAGCGTAAGGTGCCGATACCATTCCACACATCTCCTCTTCCTCATTTCCCATAAGAGCGAGCATGTGTGTCAAGGCCCCATACGACTACATGCAAACGGCCAGGTAATTGCCTTGTTCATTGGCTTCTAAAACTCCTTCCCTAGTAAAATGGAAATGATATGGCGCTCAGCATAGGGCAGCGTGTTCACCAACGTCCTTGTCATCCATGTCAAAGGCTCGGTTCGGCACAACAACGAACTGCAATACTGCGATTCTGCAAGGAAAAATGGCCGATACAATCTCGTTTAGCATCCTAAAAGGCGGGCTCACTATTGACTCAGGCTAATCAATCACACTACTTGACTTATATTGGAAACAGTAAAGTATGGCTTAAAGCATTGTCAATTTTCCGATATTTCCGAAAAGCTTGATTTGAATATGGCCGACTGTCCACAAATGAGACGTGAATGAACACAGTAATTATTGAGTTCTCTGGTTCTCAGACAGCGGGGTGGGTACTGCTGATGGTACATGGGTCATTTGTATATGATTTGATATATTTTCACCCAATTAGATTTGTAAAATAAAAATGGCTTTCTGGTTTTTTATTTCTTCTTCGTCAGATGCCGATTAAATGGATGGCCCTAGAATGCATCCACTACAGGAAGTTCACGCATCAGAGCGACGTATGGAGTTATGGTGAGGATAAGTTTGAATCATGTATGATCATATACTATCCATATTGTACATTCTTGACTACATGCATTGTTTTGGTTTTCTTCCCGATCCAAACAGGCGTGACGATCTGGGAGCTGATGACGTTCGGGGGTAAACCGTACGACGGAATTCCCACCAGGGAGATCCCGGACATCCTGGAGAAAGGAGAGCGCCTGCCTCAGCCTCCCATCTGCACCATTGATGTCTACATGGTCATGGTCAAATGTAAGTACATGCACACTCCGGATACTGTACATGGTTGGAGATAATATAATAATGCATTAGTTTTATACAGCGCTTTTCTCAAGACTCAAAGACGCTTTACATTACATTATTCATTCACTCCACAGTCACACCCAGTGGTGGGAAGCTACTTGTGTAGCCACAGCTGCCCTGGGGAATACTGACAGAGGGGGTGGCTGCCAGTCAGCGCCTACAGCCCCTCCAACTACCACCACATTCATTCATTCATTCATCCATTCATAGGCAATGCGGGTTATGTGTCTTGCCCAGGGACGACGAGATGGTGCTTAGTTGCTGTTCTCTGGAGATGGAGGTTTCAACTTTGACCTGTTATGCAGAGAGTTGCACATTTATCTATGGGGTAAACAAGTCTGAATAATAATTGTAATTTAACAGTGACTGTCTTGGGATGGCCACAGTATGCTAGTATCTGGAGGTGGATACTTACGGTTAGGGGTGGGCGATATGGCGATAAAAAATCGAATTGTGATCTTCTAATCTGTGAAGATCGATGAATGGTGATCCAGTGCATTCATTTATGCTCTTCACTGTCACTTTTACTGTAACAATGCCAGTGTTGGAATTGATAAAATATCTAGTATGAATTGGATGTACATTGAATTTTTAGTAAAAATCAAAATCGTGATGTATTTTCTACCGTATCGCCCACTCTGACTATCTTTTTACTGTAATAACATGTACACAGAATGGTTATGGTTAGGTTTGGGTACAATGCTTGTTACACAGGTACTTATCCAAAGTGGTTTAGCCCAATATTACCACCACCATTTATTCTCAAGGCTTCCATAACATTCAAAAGAAACCACTTCAGCTTAATTTTATGTAGTTTCTCTTGTATGGCCATCCAGATACTAAATACGAAAGGTTATCGTGTCAATAAGTTCCATTACAATCTTCTTCAACAATAGACCCGATTCCCCTCAGATTATCATTAGCATCTGTGTCTGTGAAAAGACTCTGAAGATTCACTACAGCACAGTGCATTCAGGCTTTGACTTAGACAGAGCCAGAATCACTTTTATTGTTTCTAAATCATGTTTGTACACCTCCACAAGTGAGCCCGAGTTTAATCAAATACAACACTCTTTTAATATTCATCTGGTAAAAGCGTTATTGGAGCTCTGAGGCAGCCAAATTCCCCCAGTATATTTAGTGTTGTGTATCATCTAACGAACATATTATAGTTTGAGGTATGATTTTTGCCATACAAACTTTGGCAGCAACACATCTCAAAAAAGTTGAGACAAGGGCTAAAAAAGGATGGAACATTTACTAATAGAAAAACTGCTTGATTTTGTATTCATAGCTGAGTGGAGCCTATCGCAACTGTGGGCCTTAAGTGAGGAACTCCCTGGACAATGGCCAGTTAGTTGGAATTCTGAAAATCCTACAATGTGATTTTTTTGGATTCTTTCTTCCCATTCTGTCTCTCATAGTTGAAGTATACCTATGATAAAAATTACAGGCCTCTCTCATCTTTTTTAAGTGCACAATTGGTGGCTGACTAACACTAACACTGTACATAGACATAAGCATTTTGGTAAAGCAAAGGTTCACAATTTAGCAAAAAAAAAGTGTATCAACATAATATCATCAAAACATTTAGGGACTTTTGAGATATCAACTTTTTTGTCAACATGATGTACTTTTCTAGTGTTTTATTGCACCTGTCCCAACATGTTGAGATGTGTTGCTGCCATCAAACTCAATAGTGTGGCAACCAGAGAGTCGCCGGTTCGAGCCGCCGGTTCGAGCCGCCGGTTCGAGCCGCCGGTTCGTGCCGCCGGTTCGAGGCGCCGGTTCGAGACGAGGTTGTGTCAGTCTGACAGAAGCACATTCAGCTCCTGGGCAAGTAGCTTACCACCACCAGTGTATGGAGTGAATAAATAATGCAATTGTAAAGCATCTTTGGGTGTCCTGAAAAGCGCTATATAAGGACTATGCATTATTATTATTATTATTATTATTAATTGCAATGTAATCAAAAAATGCACCTGATATATTTGTATATTTTTCCATTACCACTGTATTCAGTTTTTTTTTTTTTTTACATTGTACTCCGTGCTCCAACTTATTTTTGAATTGTATATGTATAATTGTATATCAGCCGTTCTGCTGTGAGCACTATTGGCCGCTTCACAATGCAGACCTTTTTCACTGAACTAACATCAAGTGACTTTTCATACCAACTCCTAAACTCCCACATAATCTCTCTTGCCAGAATTTTTGAATGTTTAATTGTATTTCTCAGCTGCTCAAATATTGTACGACTTCTTAATATTTTCTCATAATCAGTTCTGAAAGAGAAGGATGCGTTCCAACTCGGCAGAAAAATATGAATCCAACAGAAATGTCAGAGAGTGTAATTGTTTTTTGTGCAAAATGTAAAATGTATGTATGCCATTGCCAATTGGGTTTGACAGTAAGATGTGAAAACCCGGCGGCCATGCTTGCTAATAATGGTGCCAATAGATTTCTATGCCTTCAAGATAGAAGTACATTTTTAGCATTGTCTAAATGTAAATAAAATGCCATACGCCTAACAAAACTATAGAATTTATGTGTCTAACAATGCATTAACTAGTTGCAGCATTTTCCTCCAAATGTTTGTATTTTGAAGTAACTGTTGTATTTTGAAGTAACTGGTGGTAGCCATAGTTGTATTGTGATTGGAGGTGGTCCTACTATGTACCCTGCTGTGCCAATGAAGATAAAGGCAGCGCTGATTACTGGGCTAATTGAGCTGAATTTAAGCTAAGAGCATCCATTGACAGGAGAACCCGCCTTACACAACATGATAAAGTCTATATTCTTTGCAATTCTCCCTGTGTATTACTAGCCTGGAAAGCCAGACATGAGTTCTCTGTA
Organism: Philypnodon macrostomus; assembly: GCA_036025475.1. NCBI lineage: Eukaryota > Metazoa > Chordata > Actinopteri > Gobiiformes > Eleotridae > Philypnodon > Philypnodon macrostomus. Next base: position 11,717 of record JAVQKC010000854.1, read on the forward strand.
TACTCTATACAGAGCGATTCAGTCTGGTGACTCTCCCCCTTCACAGAGAGGGTACAAAAACCTCCGGGCAGTCTGATTGGTTGATCTGCTTGCTTCTCCAAAACATTCAAGATGGCACAGTCGCAAAAGTTTTACATTCAGCCGTAGGATTTCACAGCAAACGCAAATCAGCTCCATGTTGATTTTACTAGCTACAGTTCATCTCCATTTGTTTCTGTATGCCCAATGTAGGCTGTTTTGCCACATTACAGGTGTCTGACACTTTTCTCATTAGATTACTCCCCGCTGTTTGCCCCGCCCCAGGAATCAATTGATGCGAGTGAGTCACCAGAGAGGCTTGCCAGGCTAGTGTATTCCAAACAATGCTTTGATCTGAAACTGTAAGCGGAACTTGGTAGAAACAAAACAGCAAGTTGCATCATTGCTTGTAATTATGATGACAATAAAATAATGTAAAATAATGACATGAATATATATTAGGCTATTAAGGGGCTGAGGGCCATTAACACTAGTTGGGCTGCAATTCCCAGGCTGGCCACAAGTTCTTTTAAGCAGCTCCGTATGCTCTTCTCAAAGCATCAGAAACAGATTATGGCATCATATCATGCCAGAATTTTTGCATATTTATACCAATTCAATTCAATACAACTGCTAATATTACTGCTCTGGCCTTTACCATACCATAGTCTGTATACGTTTTGAGAGTTTTGTAACTGTGCAGACCCTCAATAGACAAGCAAAATAAAAATATAAAATATAATGATAGATGATGCTGCTTGCTTGGTGGTTGAAATCTTATCTGCGCAATTTCTAACTTTTGTCCAGCCAAATCTATTATTCAGTGTCATAATTTATTACATTTTTTTATTTTATTTTGTGCTCTATGGCAATGGATGAAAATAATAGTGGAAAAATTGAAAATACATAAAAACGTTTTATTCTCTCTTCTCCCCAGGCTGGATGATTGACGCAGACAGCCGACCGAAGTTTAAGGAGCTGGCGGCTGAGTTTTGCCGAATGGCCCGTGACCCCCAGAGATACCTGGTCATTCAAGTGGGTGCAATTTTTTCCCCGACATTTCGGCATTTTTCCAATATGATCAGCCGGATAACTTTGGGTTTTATGGTTTCAGGGGGACGACCGCATGAAGTTACCCAGCCCGAACGACAGTAAGTTCTTCCAGAGTCTGTTGGATGAAGAGGACTTGGACGAACTGATGGACGCAGACGAGTACCTGGTGCCGCGGGGGTTCAACATGCCTCCCCCAAACTACTCAACAAGGCCGAGAGTGGACTCCAACAGGGTGAGGACAGAATTGATCAGTCAATAAATGTAACAGCAGTTTATTTACGATGAACTACTACAATGTAAGAAACACAATGGCATGTTCATTCAGTGGCTCCAGTGTTTCATTCAATGGAGAATTTAGATTTAGATCCAATTAATTATGTATGGTTTTACTTGGACGGTTAAGATCCATAGATTACTCTTCGTGGCAAAAAATCTAATGCAAAAAGTCAACATACGGGAAATGTCATACCAAAAATAGTGTGTTCAAACTTTTCTTATGAACTGTCCTCTCCTTCAACATCACTGTCTCATATTTCCACTTAAAAGCCCATCTAGTCTCCCTGTCCTTTGGAGACGCTCAAGGTGGTTAAGAGCTTCTAATACACTGCTGATTTCCTGCTAATGGCCCACCTCCATCATCTGTGCCTCTTCGTGTGTGGCTAACGCTAGGCTCTTTAGGCTCCCTACTCCCCAGGCCCCAAGTTTCATTACTCAGGACTCTATAAGCAAACAGCCCAGTCCCTCCCAGCATGCCCGCACGTCTTCTAATAGACAATTGGATGGGCTGTTTGCATTGCTCAAAGTGCCACCACCATGCGCTTCTCTTATACACCTTTACCCTGAGTGACCTAGCTATCACCGCCAGCACAGTATTCCCCAATGGACATGAGTCAAGGTCGGTGGGCCAATTTACCACAACAAAATATAAATGCATACCAAAGTGAATAAGAGTCAATAGGAGTGTCACACAACCTGTCGTAGTGGTTAATAAATAGTGCCCTAATGTGGACTTGAGTCAGAGATTTTCGAGTTCAGGGGTAAATGCTCTATACACAAGCCCTCATACTGTGCCTTACATTAGTAAAAAAAAATGATTAAATGACCAGACAGCAAATTGCATCTGTCTGTGAGTCTTTACCCCTGAACTACAAACACTTTGGTTCATGTCACTGTCTTGTCAAACGATCTTTACAAGATCATCCAGAGAGGAAATTATTGTTCAAAAACTACTATTTGACTTTGCCACATAAAGTTAAGTTAGCTATTCAGGTCGCAGACAGTTATCTAATCCGCTCCGATTTTCTCCTCCATACTTGAAAAGAAACTGCGGATAATGCCCTATCTTTGAAGCATAGTTTGGGAGGAGGAGGGTGTAGGTGGAAAGACATCACCCCAGACGCTTCCCCTCTCTCCCGTTCTGCTGCCTTTCTGTAATTGCCAGTATAGCGAGCAGTTGGCCAAGATAGGTGAAATAGCCGGCGGCAGGCCAACACGGCACCGCGATTCAGCCTTTAGCTTGTAGCGTGCAAACACGTGATGTTATGTGTATGTTTATTAACTTGATCGTATAAGAAATTAAGTCTAAGACTTATGTGGGGCACCACTGAACATGAGATACGTCCAGAACAATAC
>JAVQKC010000894.1:0-33731 GCA_036025475.1 Philypnodon macrostomus
TGTCGTCCCCGACAGCAAGGTGTATATCAGCGAAAACGGTATAGAGGCATTCTTTATTTGACCTCTGTAATGTGCCTATGTACATTAAGTATACACTAGCCCGGATCACTGTGACAACATTCATGAGATTTCGTTTATGTTCAGCAGGATTATTGGTTATTATTATTAATTGTCATTAATCGAAGATGTACCAAACTCAATCCAGTTCTGCATCTTTATGATATGTACCTGTGTGCAACAGTTGAAGAAGATCCAGCAAAGACTTTTTGACGTATTGCGTTCACAGTTGTGGCCCGTTATTAATTAATTACTTAATTAATATTCAACGAAGAAGTACCCAAATCGATACAGTTTGGTGTCTTTATGGTATGTACCTGTGTACAAATGTTGAAACTGATCCGGCAATTCCTTTTTGAGTTATCACGTTCACAGCTAGGATCTGCGGACGCATACGCGGATGAACACCGACGTGATTCCATAATATCGGTGACACGCTGTTTTCGCCGATATAATGAGATGAGAAACAGTACTGTTTTATTTGATTAAAACAAACTTGGCCAACAAAACAACTACAACATTCCTTATTGTCTTGAGCATGTTGTAAAGACAAAGAAAATAAACAAAGGTCATTTGTTCAGTGTGGGGTTTTGGATAGTGTACTCCCTGGGAGATGTGTGCACATTAGTCTCAGGGATGACACTGACACACTCGGCCACATTCACATTAGATTAAACACATTCATTGGTCAGGGGCAAGTTAGACTTACTCATTCATCTATAACACATGCATGTATGTGGAAGCTAGAGAAGTAACAACATAAACACAGGGAGCTGGCCCCTACCTGATTTTGTTCTTTGCTTTTTTATAGGTGGAGCTAAGCTGTCCCAAAGAGATGGCCTGGAAGGTGAACATGCACCGTGGCTACCTGGCGATCTGTCACCCAGAGGAGCAGCAGCTCAATTTCATCGAGCGTCTGGTGGAAATGGCCTCTAGCCTGGCCATCCGCGAGTGGAGGAGGCTGCCTCACATTGTGTCTCATGTGCACACCCCTCTACTGCAGGTTAGTTTAAATACAGACTGAGAAGTAGACTATATACGATAGATTTGTATTGTTATTTCACAATAACTGTGTTTACATTAAGTCGTGTTAAATTACTTGCATTTCTATTCCTCATGTGTCTCTCTAAAGTTGTCGAAACTTGCCAGACCATTTCTTATAAACTATGTCTTCATCTACAGCAGTAGTAGTCATTTTCATAACCGTATGAACTGCAAAGAAAGTTTATAGTTCTGCCATAGACTATAATTGTCACCAATCTTAGACCTGCACTTGCTGCTGTATATTTTCTATTTGCAATTCCAATTTGTCCAATTTGATTCTTAATGAAAACACACTTGCTGTTAACCAAAGAGGATGAACCCGTAGAGGAGTGCTGTGATAAGCACTTTTTGTGTGATGCATGTCAAGAGATCATCATCGGCCCCGGGACACAGCCTTGTTGCGTCCCACTGATAACTGCTTTTATCTCTCCCTGCTCTTCTGAATCCATAGGCTATTGTAAAAATTGAGATGAAATGCAAGCCTCTTTGAAACCACAGCTAGAGATTACAGTGGAACAGGAACAGTGATTAAAAACTAAATAAAACGCAGCACAGGTGATGGAGAATTCAAATGGTGGTGAGTTAACACAAAAGAATAGGATACAAGGAGAAAGTGAGAGAAGAGGAGAGAGAATAAAGAGTTAGTTTAGAATGGCTGTAATTACTTCTCAGCCATCAGATAGCATTTGATTAAACACCTGCCGCAGAATTACATTTACATGATGAATGGGACGCCCCGAATGAAGGTTAGAAATGGGCCATCAGCTGATATGAACATATAATTAGGACAAATATTGTATTGCCTAATTTATTTAGTTTGGCTGGATTTGATTTTGGATTGTGGGGGGTGTGTCTTTAACATGGCTCCCATTTATCTTTTCAAATTGTAGTTTAAATTGTGTGTTTCTTATTGCATACGTGGCATCCAATTATTTAGCCAAGCCATGGTGAAAACAAGGCATTTATTTCTCCCAGCAGACCGGCGTAAACCTCTATTCCAGATATACCCAGTGCATAATCCACAACGAATGGAAAATACAGTAGGGGTCAAAATGCCATTGGAATCAAGTTATCATCAAATCCCAGCTCCGCAATGACGATGGATGGATTATCTTAGACTCAGTATTGATCAGGAGCATGGACATTAATATTGACCGATGGCTGGTCATAATGGAGTGATTGATTATGTGTTCACAGATGAGCTTTAGGAGAATCGATAAGTCTTCTTTTCACTGAATGAGACTGAGCCCTCGCTTATCATTTTTCCATTTTCACCCATCTCTGCAACATTTTAGTGTCAGTGACTAGGGAGGATTACCAATAGAGGTAATCTAGAAGAAGCAGTTTTCTTTTTGTATAACTGTTATTTATGATTTCATAACAAGATCTCGATTTATTCACACTTTTAGTTTAGTTTTTTGTCTTGCACAGAAAACACTTTTTTTAACTACAAATTAAATGTACATCCAATCTAATTTGAACATTGCCGTTGTTACCGTAAAATAGACGGTGAAGATCAGATCATAAATAAACGCAGTATATACTATAGCATCTTTCCAGGTTAGCAGATCATCATACCTTTATGTCACGATACAATCTTTTATTGCCATATCGATATCGCACACCCTACATGTATTACATTGGAGTCAGCATGTACTCCTTGTGTTGCTGTGGGGTCTCTTAAGATTCCTCCCACTGTCCAAAGACATGCTTGTGGACAAATCTAAAGTGTCCATAGGGAACGAATTTGAGAGTAAATGGTTGTCCTGTCAATATCTGGCCATTGTCCCGGCTGTACCCCACCTAAGGCCTATTGTTGTGATTTGTTCCCAATATTTCAGCTTAACAATATGAGGTCTGTTAAGGTCTCGTGGATAAAGGTCAGATGTCTTAGTATTGCTATTCTTTGTGATAAATGATTTGGGCGCTTTGATCCATCTAATTTGTGGAGGTTTTTCAGCTCCTGCAATTGCTGAGTGCTCTAAAGCCCCCGACCTGCAGACCTCATATCTGTTTTTATCCACAGCTCAACAATACTCTGTTATCAAGTGCATAGGTCCCTTTTGCTGGGCCATAAAGTAAGCCTAAGCTCATATTTTCTATTGTGGTCATCTGTGGCTGTTATATTATGTTCTCTGCTCTCTTTTTGCAGATGGGCGCTGTGTGTAAATTGTACCATATTTGGCGAATGGCGTACATTTGTTTTTTTTTCTTTAAACAAAACATTATGAATATTATGATGTCTGGGCCAGATCTTGGAAGCAGACTGCCAACGCACAAATGTTAACTGTAAATACAAATGTTGCAATTGGCACCAAGAGCTGTGTGGTGTGGACTGCAGAAAGGAAATTGCATTGAAATGAATGTGTTAAATGGTCTTTAAGTATTTACAGCAATGTTAACAGTTGTTAATGTAAGGGCTCCTTTTCTTAACACTGTACAATTATTCGGGCTTAATAATGAATATGAATTGATTTGACAAATGTATACTACCTTTGGAGTTGAGAAATATTAATGAAAAAATAAATTACATTTCTCTTTTTCTCTACAGTGGATAGCAAGAGGAATACTATTAAAAAATGAAAATTGCCATTTGCCCAGCAGTTTAAAATTAAGATTACATTTTTAATTTCTCCCCTTTAGGCTGCACAGCAAATCATTGAGCTCCAGGAAGCTGCCCAAATAAACGCGGGCCTTCAGCCAGCTAACCTGGGCCGCAACACCAGCCTCCATGACATGAAGACTGTGGTGAAGACATGGAGGAACCGGCTGCCCATAGTCTCTGACGACTTATCTCACTGGAGCAGTATCTTCATGTGGAGACAGCATCACTACCAAGGTAACAAACAAATGGTACTTTGTATGATTGTAACTTGATTGTTACTCAAGTAAGAGTGCAAAAAGCATTTGGCGAGAAACTACTCTTGACCTCAAACATAACCACATCTGTCTACTTCCTGTTTTTGACTTGTGTATAGATGTGGCACTTGCACCATGTCATGTCATAGCATTGTCAAATCGCTCTCAGCTAGCCTCCCAGGTGCTGCTAGTTCCAGGAAGATGTCTTGTTTTAAAGGCCAGAGCTCCCACCGGGTCCCTGTACATTTCCAAATGTCAGCCTTCTCTCTCACCATGGGACACGGCACACAGTCAGACGTGCACATATAAACACACTTATTTACCTTCGCCCGGCACTCGGCTCACTCCCGCGGTGACTTTGAAACCATTCGATGTAGCCGTCACTGCTAAATGTGTTGTCTTAAGCAGCTTGTGCTCCCTCTCTCTGCAGTGCTGAAATAATGATAGCGTAGCATTAAGTTGACTGCTTTTAAACTTTTGATAAAGTGAAGCTGTGTTTGTATGTGGGCTTCTTTAATAAAAAATCGTTGCTATGGCTCATTAACATTTTCCAATACATTTAGCTGCTCTCTTTATTTTTTAATCAACTACATAAATGCTTTGTTTGTTTAGCATCGCTCCTATTTTGGTAATTTGTGTCCTTTAACGCCATTATATTATTTACAAAATCACCTTGTACGATTTACAAAAGCCAGTTAAAGGGCTATGTCCCCTGTTAGTGCTTTCTATCTAAGTAACATACCCAGAGTTGTATTTAGTTGTAGTTTCATTGAAGTAATCCTGTAAGCAGAGGCACTTCTAGGGAGTTGAAAACTGTTTGTAGAAAGATGTTTTTTGTAGACTGGTGAAGAAACCTTTCTACTCTTGTATTGGCTGTCGTAGTGAAGTGGGTGTGGCCAGTATGCATAGAGATGGCTTTAAAGCAGAGAAAACAAAAACGCCAATGAATACTGCATTTTAATTATACAATCTAAGTGTTATTCAAATCTATAGTGCTTGAAAAATGTATAACACTATCCCTTTAATGTAAGTTTGAAAGCTGTCAAGTACAAATGAAGTCGAGTTTTCTTTATAATAATCATTGCCATGGTCCATTTACTGTTCAATACCTTTAGCCGCCCTCCTGTGTGTTAATGGCACAGCTGTCACGGAGGTAGAGGATTGACAAATTAGTCTCGTTATGCTCTGTTTATCTGATTTAGTCATAATTGTCGTCTTTTGTCTACAGCTATAGTCACGGCATATGAGACTAACACACAGCATGATCCCAACAACAATAACGCCATGTTGGGAGTGCACGCCTCGGCCTCGGCCATCATCCAATACGGCAAAATAGGACGTAAACAGGTAACGGACCTGACCACCTTTGAATTCTATGTGCTATTAATCAAATGAAATGAATCATGTGGCAATCTGGGTTTCAATTAACATTTCAACCCTCATTTTCAAATGTAATTGTTTTCTGTGTCACCAGGGATTGGTAAACGTGGCGCTGGATATTCTGAGCCGTATTCATACCATACCCACAGTGCCTATAGTGGACTGCTTTCAAAAGATCAGACAGCAGGTCAAATGTTACCTGCAGCTGGCCGGGGTCATGGGCAAGAATGAGTGCATGCAGGTAAAGCAAATGAGTCAACGTGAATTATTAACATTATACCACTAAAAAGACTATGCATTATCTGATCCATATGTAGCCATGAAAGAAAGACTGGTCTTTGATACACAACCCGAACACTGCTTGACTAGGGAATATTTTAAGGCATTCTCAAGTCATTACAATGTATGTCCAAAAATAGAAAATGAGGCAACGAGGGTCAGACATCATTTCCTCCACAGTCACACACTGGTGGTTAACTCCCTCTATCCTGTTCTGTGGCAGCCATGTCACCCCTTCTAACACACTCGCATACAAATTGAGAGATGTGTCTTGCCCAAGGGCACAACAGCAGCATAAATTATTTGTTGGGGTAATAGAACTGCTGCTCCGCCATTTGAACTCCTGCGGCCCCATTATGTACGATATGGCACAATAGGAAGATCCTGGTTATTCAAATTTGATCACTCCATTTAAGTATAATGTAAAATGCTCCTAAAAAGGAATATAACCTATAATTACTTCCACCTGGTTCTACTTAAAAGCCCTACTTCCATATTATGCTGTAATGTCACTGTGGCATGAACATATTCCATTAATTTCCCACAAATCTTACACAACATTTTGTGAGCAGTATTTGAAGTCCTAAAAAGCTTCAAAGTTGGCTTTAGGTGACAGCGGTGAGACTCAGAGTGAGAGATAGTAACTCCGCCGTTTCCTCTTAAGCCTATGAAGTGCTCTGATTAATAGAAGTGGTTCGACACAGCACAAGTCATTAAAAGTGCCAGTAGACACTCTTCCCTCTCTGGCACACTTTCTCACCTCTATCTCATCTCTCTTGCTCACCCCCCTTGCACATCGTTTGTCACCACGGTAACATGGGGGACACCTAATCACAGCCTCACCGTAATGGAAGTCTAGTTCCCCTAATGCCTCTTTCCTTATTTCTTAATGAACACTGCACACTTTGTTTTTCACCTGTGAGTATAGCCCTGTCTCAAACTAGAAGAGTTTGTTTAGAGTTTTGCCACAGAGTTTATTTATAACACATTAAGTTTCAAAATTCACTCTTGTTTTTTTCCAGGGGCTGGAAGTAATCGAGTCGACGAACTTGAAGTATTTCACCAAAGAGATGACGGCGGAGTTTTATGCTCTCAAAGGCATGTTTCTGGCTCAGATCAACAAGTAAGTCTTTGTAAAAAGTTTCAGAATCATCACCTTTAAACTGCACAAGACATCGGAAAATGAACGCAACAATGGCAAACTTAGTATTTGCTTTGAAAGAAAGTATGGTAAAAAAAACAAAAAACTGTCTGACTGGCTGATATCAACTTAGGTAATTGTCGAATAAAACTGTTGAATTGAATGACACTAGTTTAGTCCTACAGTTAGACCTAGTTTAGACTTATATTCAGATCTTAACTACATTTTAGCCCTAACCACTCAATCCAAAGCCTGGTATCTCGTCATATTACGAACAACATTGAATTGATTCTCGATTTAAGTGCCACATTTAGTCCTGGTTTATCTTTAGTTTATCCCTGGTTTGGATTTAGTTTAGCCCTACATTCAGACCTTTTTTAATCTTTTGTAAAATCTAACCCTAGTTATAACCATCTCTAAATGAAATAAAATTAAATGAGCTTAAGCTTTTTGATTTTTTTTTTTTTTTTTTTTAGACTTAATTTAGTCCTGGTTTACGCCTTTACTAGCTTAGTCTTTGATAATCCATTGCCACAAATATTTAACACAGTATACCAGTATGGACATGATTAAATTACATTTCACAAGTTTTGCTAAAATCAATCCGCCCTGCTTTTAACCAATTACTTTTACTTCCAGACTTGTGTCCCTACTTGCTTCATTATCTTTCAAGTACGTGGGCGTAAGCTGAGTCACCACAGAGATGCTGTTAGACTGTGACACGGCTTAGATGCTAACGCTCCTGCAAGTCAACAGTTTGTGCCATTGTTAGGGAGATGTTTTTGACTGCAGGGGTAGCCCGTGGACCAAACAACTATTGGCTTGTTGCTTGAATATCCACAATTATATTTGACATGACATGGTGTCCTGAGGGCATGAAGACAAATTGCGGAAAGGCTTATTAAATGTATATGCAGCTCAATAATTAACTCTAGGGCAATTTGCGGGAATCTCCAAGATCAGCAGAAGTTGCCTCCACCCCGGCATGGTTTTATTGCGATCATTAAGTTGCCTGTACTTGGGGGAAGAATTAATGGCGAAGTGGGGGTTAGGGTTTGAGATGGGGCTATGTGGGTGTGTATGTGTGGTAAGGATTTTGGGATCATTCAATTAAACGGCTGTCAGAGATTTGACAGTCTACCGGGTGCCGCTCCTGTCGAGTCGACGAGTAGGAACTGTTAATGTATTTTAACATTGGAAAAGTGACTGAAGCAACCCCATTAATTGTTACGGAAGGCCTCTACTCCCTTAGCAATCAAGCTTCCATTTCTTAATCACAATCCAAAATGCCTTTTATAATAACACATTTTAATTGATTGGCTTGGGAGACATTTCACTTGGAAGTGTCTGGAAGAGTAATTTTGACATTGCTAAAATGGAAGACCATAAAGCAAGTCTAAAGGCCTTTTCATTAAAGGATCTTGAGCTCATCCTGTTGTCCGGAGGATTCCTAACATATCAAATTGACAAAATCTTCTCTCTTTAGACTACTATAATGAAAGTTATAGATCATTGCAAATAACACTACACAATGCATATGTAATGTTATTGCAATATTACTGTACACAATTGCCACATTTTGGGTTTGTTAGTTCCTCCCTCAAAAGGCAATAGTCAAATTCTTATTAAAGATTTTGTACCATTTTGCGAGCTAGGCTAATTTTTTAAATTTTTTTTTTGTACTATTGTAGGATCCCTTAATGGTCAAAGTGTTTACACCTTGATTTGAAGATCCCCAGTAATTTTTCTTTCTTAATGGTAGCCCATTATAAAACGTAATTACATATTTACACCGTTATTGACTTGGGAGACATTTCAGTCCTTTTAGCAGTGCTTCTAAAATGGAGGTACCTAAACCAAGTCTACCTCAATAAGGGCTGTTTTTTTTTTTTTTTTTTTTACTGGAGGGTGAAGCATCTCGGGGTGCCTCTTGCATCTTATTTTCTTCCCAAAAGACTTGAACGTGTGAAAAAATATTCAGAACGGTGCCATGGAAGTGTGAGAGGCTTGTAAAAAAAACAAAAAAAACAGCTGATGGTTCATAATATTTCACATTGTCAGCATAAATGAGGCACTGCCAGAATTCACCTGTCTATTTCTTTGCAATGTAACAATTTCTAAATCCAATACGTAAAAGTGTGCTATACCAGGATGAAAAACACATCCCAAAGTTTATCCCAGTGAAGATTTCTTTAAGCTCCGGCAGTGCTCTTCACAGTCACAGAGTATTTGTGTACAGATAAATATAGCTATTACGCCAAGGTTTTTTACCTTGCTGTGGAGCTGTCACTTTTGATGAAATAGGAAGATGTTAAGCTCATACAGTATGTCAGCCGGTATTAAATGAATTGATCTGCCTGGTGCGATAGGAGCCGGGATCAAATCATATTACTTTACAACAAGATGGCTGAACTCTGGGTGACATTAACTCATCCTGGATTAAAGCCGGTGATGCCAAGGGAAAGGCCTTGAACACTACGGTAAACGGTGCTTATTGATGTGTAGTACATAATTCAGAAAGTGATCATCATCATCTGTTTCTCTTCTTCAAGTCACCTCTCCTCTATCACTCCAGCAAGTTCTCTAAGTTGCAACTCTTTTTTTTCCTCTTATTTTTTTTTATAAATATTGAGGTCCAAAAAGAGTTAACCAGGTCTAAACCAGAACTCAACCAGGTCTAAACCAGAACTCAACCAGGTCTAAACCAGAACTCAACCAGGTCTAAACCAGAACTCAACCAGGTCTAAACCAGAACTGAACCTGAATTTGATTAGTCTGGAGGTTTCCTAAAATAAGAAAAATATATATATATATTTTATATTTGTATATTATAATATTAATATAATTATATTTAAGTCCCTACCCTAACCTCTACAGCATCATCAAATCAGAGTTTGTGTGGGCTGCTACACCACTCAAAACTTGACTACTATTGGTCAAGGGAAGGGGGGTTCCACAATTACACAATGATTAAGCTCTTTTTTTCTCCTCTTATTTTAGTACATTTCCAGACTACAGCTTTAAGCTTTAGCAAGTCTGAGAGCTAAACCAGCAGGTCCAAAGATATATTTGGACATTTTTTCTTTGTAGCAAATTTCATAGAAATATTCTAGCTTCCATGTGTATATCAGCCTTTAGATTACATATTTCTAGAAAAGATACTGATGCCCAGACCTCAATGTTCCCACTCTCATTAATGTCACTGTTTGCTTCAGGTCAGAGGAAGCAAACAAGGCCTTCTCAGCTGCTGTGCAAATGCATGACGTCCTGGTGAAGGCCTGGGCCATGTGGGGCGATTACCTGGAAAACATCTTTGTGAAAGACCGGCAGCTCCACCTGGGTGTCTCAGCCATTACCTGCTACCTGCACGCCTGCCGCCATCAAAATGAGAGCAAATCACGCAAGTACCTGGCAAAGGTGAGACACTGACTGTTTCCATGTGTGACTGTGGCTTACATATACTGGGCAAGTCTTGACAAACACTATTATCACAAAGAAGTCTGCACAAGATTTTTCAGTCTTCAAATGATTTATATAATTATTTGGCATATATGGTTATGTGTTGGATGCTTTTCCTTCTGACACAATTCTCCATTTATCTAGGCTTGGGACAGGTTTGGGGGCATGGAGCATATATCTCTGAGTTTGAAGGCCGGCTTTATCTTAATCAAAATAGAAGTTGTGAAGTGTTACATGTATTGACATACATTTACAATCACAAAATACATATTTACAAAATACAAAAACATTTCTCTACTGTCCTTTTCCCTCACTGGGTCACTGTTAATTCCTTAGTGCCTTGGACCTATACTCTTTATACATTATTGGGGCTGATGAGAAGGGAAGGCCATCTCTTTTCTCCTCTTTCTGTCTGCCAGTCGCAAACACAAGGCAGTAATGTGATGGATTAGAGTGCGGTGGTGGTCTGTAGACGGATTCCCACACCAGATCAATGCTCGAGTGAAGTTCATCCTCGGGCGCGGAGGTTAACAGACTAATAGCCTCCCCTGGCACTGCTATCTCGTGACCCTTCACATGGGCTGACCTTTCTCCAGCAGTTAGAGTGATGCAACTGTACCTCCCATTTGAGTAGAGCTTGTATGTGGGGTAAAGGCTTGGACTGTCCTAATAACTACCACATCATTTTACAAAGACTTGAATTATGAAAAATGCAGTCTTCAGTGGCCTTGGGATTATTGAGAAAGCAAGCAGGTTAAAAGCAGATGTTTTGAACTTAAACTATTAGCTACACAAGGTATTGTTTGTTTGTGAAGACTCCACACTACAACATTTTGAGTTGGCTGGCCTGGGATTTATTTTATTATTATTTTCATCCAAACTGATTTACAATGTAGCCCACTGGATGCCCTTGATAGTAATGGTTAGGGACAATATTGGTCCACCGCAAAATCGTCGTCTATTGAAAAAAATTAAGTCACATACGTTTGTTTGTTTGTGTTGAGTACTATAATATATTTTTCCTCCAACATAACATAATAATAATAATACATGAAAAGTGTTCACATTAGCCACTATTATACTGTATGCACTAATAGTGAGTGTACTAGTACTACATCCCAATTAGATGTTTTGGTGAACCATGTATTCGGGTGCTGCCAAGCTGGTTTGGCACTGCCGTATCCTGATGGATGAAATGAGATGACCATGTCATTATCAGTAATTATACACAGTCTGTGGACCCTGGTTTGGCTCAGGGAAAGAACCCTGCAGGGTCGAGCTGGGTTAATGTCTTCATCATGATGTACAGTCAAGCACATACAAGAGTAACAGGAAGGACAGATCACCTCCACACTGCCATGGGAAGAATTGCCAAGTGACAAAAATGCATCCAGATTAGTGTCTGGATTTGGAGACTCATTCTGTGTGGAGTTTGGCATGTTACCTCCAGGTACTGCAGTTTACCCTACCACCAAAAACATGTACAGTTAGGGGCTGGGCAATATAGTAAAAATATATCACGATTTTATTAAGTCAAGATAAAAATGTTTATTTTTATCACAATTTAAGTTGACTTTGTAATTTTTGTTTTACACAGAAGACTACTGCTATCACTATCTTCGTACAGCCTTTTTAACTACAAATTCAATATACACTTACATCCAATCCAATCTTCATCATAATATTCAATAGTCTATTAAATATAATTATCCTTGTGTGTCTGTGTGTCTGTGTCTGTGTCTGTGTCTGTGTCTGTGTCTGTGTCTGTGTCTGTGTCTGTGTCTCTGTGTCTGTGTCTGTGTCTGTGTCTGTGTCTGTGTCTCTAACCATTCACTCTTGTCACTCCCAGGTGTTGTGGCTGCTCAGCTTCGATGACAAGAACACTTTAGCAGATGCTGTTGATAAGTACTGCATTGGAGTCCCGCCTATTCAGTGGCTGGCCTGGATACCTCAGCTCCTCACCTGCCTGGTTGGTTCAGAAGGCAAACCTCTGCTCAATCTAATCAGTCAGGTAAGATACTTAAAAACACTCTTTAACCACTTTTGGGATTTTTTTTTTATCAGCAATTTGTATTTTATTTAATTTGCTTGTAATTTTGATTAACCGCACCTGGTCACTAATCACTTTCACATGTCTCTGGAAAATTGGTTTTTAAATTATTTGTTCAAGAAATTATTCTAAAGTTAATATCGTACGCATCCACACTTCAGAAACAGAGCTAGTAATTAAACCAAGGACTAATTTGCTCTGCCTAATGGAGTATTATTTCCGCACAATTTGAAGAGGGCGATCTTCAAAGAGTAGTCTGCTGTGACAAACCGCCATCCACACAGCAAAGAGCTCTGTTGTATTTGAGCAAGTGTAAATGTGTGGAGCAGGATAAAGAAGAGAGTTCCTAGTTGCATTAATAATGAAACACTGGCACTGATTAAAAGTACCTCACACAGTGTATTTCAAAAATCAAATTATAGCCTAAGGTTGTGGGTTCAATCTTCAGGCAGGCCGTCTATAATGTTTGTGTGTCTGCATGTCCTCTGTGTTGTTTTGGGTTCTCTACTGACTGACCAAAGAATGCATGTGTTAGGGGAATTGACGCATCTAAATTACCTCAAGTGAATGAATGTGAGCGTCAGTAATTATCTGTATTATTCTGTACAAACAAGTTGAGAATGCCCTAAGAGAACTTGAGTTTTGAGATCTGCTACATGTGAAGATACTGACTGTAGAGCGCCTAGACTTTTTTTTTTTTCCTGTCCTGTTTAGTTCTTCTAATTGGCTTGCATTTCTAAATATGCGCGCACTGTGCAGCACTGAAGCCAGCTAACTAAACCAAGTGACATTTTCAGGCCATCCATCTTGTCTCCTTCATTTTGGTGCTAATTAAGCCATACTCGTTTCTCAGCACTAGCACACACTAGCACTGTAGTAATTTCTAAAGATGGCAAAAGTTAATCATCACATCTCTGTAAACACCCAATATTATTCTATATATTCTGTTTATGTGTGCGTGTGTGCCACTTGATTCGGTTGACTTATTTAGCTGTTTTGGAGCTAACATCATCACCAAGCATTTGAACAAAAAGTGGTTTAAGTGAATATAATTAGCTGAAATAACATTATATCAATGTCTGAAGAAGACCGTTTCTAAGTGCTCAAGATGACAGAACATGAAGCAGGTGGCTTACAGCAGTAAAAGTCAACACAGCACATTTCTTTATTAGGTACATGGTCTACCCACTAAAGTAGCCACTGAATTATTGTTCTCACTGTAGAAAAATCGATTTTATTTTTCACCTTTTTTACGTAAAGACCAGAGCCACATTTTGATGCACGGCCCTATCTTCACTTCTCGTCTGAATTATTTAGAGCTTCTCTGTGGCGGCGGGATGTTTAAAAAAACGTATGCTGAAATATTAATGAAGGTGCACAGAGGAGCGCCCGAGGACTGGCGGTGAAGATGAATCAGAAGTTAACACAAGATCTCAACTGCCCTCCTTGTTGATGTCCTGACATTTTCTGCCTTTTTCTTTGTCTAGAACTTGCCCTCGCCCCCTCAGCAAATCCCAGCCAAAATATGACACTTCTCATCATCCCATTAGTGTGCTAAGCTGTGGTAACTCCTCTTCCTCTATAGCTTATCCCCCTTTCATCTTTAATGCCGCTTTTAATTTTCACTTAAATTTCCAGTTAATTCCAGTCACATTTTCCTCCATAGAGACTTTTTATATTGAGCTATATTTAGGGTTGTTAGTATGCAGCTATAGTCTTGAAGAGATTTAGTATTCTGATCATAGTAGTATAACTTGGGGCGGCAGTGGCGCATTGGGTAAGACAGGGTCGCTTGTTCGAATACCCGCCGAGTGCATAGTGCCGTTGGGCAAGACGCGTAGCCTACATTGCCCATGTATGAATGTGGTTGGTGTTTGGTGGTCGGACAGGCCGCACAGACGTACGTTCACAGCCACATCTCTGTCAATGTGACGTAGGGCAGCTGTGGCTAAGTAGTTTACCACCATCACCAGCAGCAGTGTGTGACTGTGGAGTGAATGAATAATGGACTTAATTGTAAAGTGCTTTGAGTATCTTGAAAGGCGCTATATAGGTAAGTGTAAGCCATTATTATTACTCTGCTGCAGTTGCTAATTATAATGTGAGTAAATATGATAACATGTGAGTCTAACTTCTGATGACCACCTATCCTAGTTTAAGTTCACTTTGGTTACTATAATACTCTGCAACAATGGGGTGCTACAATTGGAAAATAAATAGACAGACTTGTTATCCATAATACATGAAAAACATACAATATGGAATAAAACAGAAACACATGAAATCCCCCTGTTTTTTCATGGATAACTTCAATATCCTAAAATTCTTGAAGCTACTTTTGTGTGTGGGAGTTGTTGCGCTATTTGAACAAGTAAGTTTTAACTGATCTGTCTGATCTGGATCGGGCTAGTCTTGGTTCACAGTATGAAAGAAAATATAAAACCACATAGGACTAGGTTTTCAACATTAAACTTGGTACAGTATCAAACAGATCCTGCTTTTTGCAAACTTCAAACCCTTGACGTTGACTTGAACCATTAAGCGTCCCAATGTTGCCAGTGACTTTATGTGAAAGTCTTGAGGGCAGTTTCATCATCAGTCACATTCAGTTTTGTAATTTAGGCATGACATGTTTTAAACTCGCCTAAGTTCCTTGACTCAAAGCTTCAAACATTACTGGGGTCTTTGGCTGTATCAGTGTGATCTCTCTTCCCCCTCACCTTTGCTGTCTCCTCGCTCGCCCCTCTGCACTCCTGAGGGGAAGTCTTTGAAATGTAATCTTGTGACCCTCTTTTATCTGCTAGGTGGGACGAGTGTACCCCCAGGCTGTCTACTTCCCCATACGCACCCTGTACCTGACGCTCAAGATCGAGCAAAGAGAGCGTTACAAAAGTGGTAGGTACACATGACTGGCAGTAGCATATTTACTCTTTGACACACTCACACAATAACAAATCCTTGTATTTACTTTAAAACAATAAACTATATTATGTGTTTGAAGTTGGGTGAAACAAAAAACTTCAGTATTTTATGCGCTAAGCAGTAGAGAATTTTGTACATTACTCCCTCTGCACTCAATTAATGGGATTTTTAAAGTCAGTCGACTCAAAGCTGCTCTAAATACAGTATATTCATTTAAATGTATTCAGATCATATTTAAGTGGAGCATTCAAATGACTATGATTAACATAGAAGTCCCTATGTGCCCTGTCCTTAGATGCCTCTGGACAGCAGCAGCCCAGTTCAGTGGGCGCCCAGCCTCACTCTGGAGGCTCTGATCCTGGGCCCATCAGAGCCACGGCCCCGATGTGGCGCTGCAGCCGGATCATGCACATGCAGCGGGAGCTCCACCCTACCCTGCTCTCCTCTCTGGAGGGCATCGTGGACCAGATGGTGTGGTTCAGGGAGAACTGGCACGAAGAGGTGAGGACACACACAAGACTGTCAGCCTTTGTTCTGAGCTGTGTGCTTGTGTGGGTAACATGGTGTGACAATAATACACTGTAGTGTGGGTTTTGATGCATCTGTGCGTATGTGTGAAAGTCACACCACCTGCTCGTCCAGATGACTTAAACTGTACAACACATCTGCTCAAGTTAAACTACTTTTCTGATTCTTTAATAATGCTTATCATCTCACATGGATATAAACCATTATTGTCTTACTAATGTAAGGGCATACAACAGAAAGGTCTATGTCCAACTGGAATATAAGTAAAGTTCATTGAGACACTGGCTCTTGCAGATGTCTACGGTTTAGTTCACATCACAAGGTGCAATGCCACTCTATTGCCTGTTTTGTTCTTTTGTGATAAGTTTGAATAGACACAATGTCTATTAAAACAATGTTTCAGTGCTACAATGTTTTCACTGATTGAATAACCAACATTGTATTACACAACTGTTGTACAGATTCGGCATGACATTTGGATTTAAACAAGTACTTTTAAATAGTTCTATCCATGCTCTGCAGTATCTACACAGTGTAACTCAGAGGCTGTGGGTGGAAGGAAGCTGGCTGAAATAGAGGCAGAGTGAGGCGAGCAGCCCCGACAGGTGATGGATGTGTGCGGTGAGCGTGTAGGATGGGCCCAGGGATTAAGCTCCTGAAGTTAGTGTGTGTGTGTGTGTGTTGGGGGGAAGGGGGTGTGGGGGTGTGTGTGCGTGTGTGTGTCTGTGATTATCTGTGATAGTTTGGGGCATTCGGCAGCAGCTGCAGGCTCTATGCTTCGTTCCACTGGGCACACTGGGCCAGATGCATGCTGGGCCTTCATCACTTTCTCTTTCTCATCTACCTGCCTGACTCTAGGACATGTTGTTGGGAAGACAGACAGTATTTTATATCTGTACCTATTAGACATGGCCCTATTTGTAAAACACCACCATCAAACTTTTCTGCTTGTATTCTAGTTTTAAAATGCTAAAGGAAGGATGAAGCTTGTCTCTATTTTTGATCCTTTATTGATTTGTGATTTAATGTAATATTTTGTGCTTTTCCACTGTGTATGGTGGCTGAATAACATTTTTGCTATTCAATGGCTATACATTGTTATTTACTGTTGACGAGCAGTGTAGATGTAATATGTTGATCAATGTCATTGTTGTTATGTTAATCTTGATGGTCACAATTTAGTTTATCATATATTATTTCTTCTTTCAACAGGTTTTGAGGCAGCTTCAGCAGGGCCTGGCAAAGTGCTACTCTGTTGCGTTTGAGAAAAGTGGTGCAGTGTCTGATGCCAAGATCACACCTCACACTTTGAACTTTGTGAAGAAGCTCGTTAGCACCTTCGGAGTCGGTTTGGAGAATGTCTCCAATGTGTCCACAATGTTCTCCAGTGCCGCCTCCGAGTCTTTAGCTCGACGTGCCCAGGCCACAGCACAGGACCCTGTCTTCCAGAAGATGAAGGGACAATTCACTACAGGTGGGTTTTTTCTTTAATCTGCAGTATATGGTAGATTCATACAAATGATAAACACGATAAATATTCTACTAGTCACAAAAACTTTGAGGTGAAATGTGTGAAAAATGTTCAGGCCACAGTCATATTACAGTATATCCTAACAGCGGTTATTATAACCAGGTGATGGTATTGTATATATACGTTTTATTGCATTTTAGTAGCATCTTGTAACATTAGCCCTTAAACCTTAAGTAAATGATCTAGTGTGCACTGTACAGAGTCTAAAATTGTATGGCAACTGGTAACCGAACATGTAAGTCTTTGACGGAGTGTGAATGTTTAGCTGGTGTTAAACCAAGCAACACCTCCTACCTGACCTTTAGTCAGCAACACATTTAAACCTCAAGTCATATTAAATCTGAAGACATATTATTAAACAAGACTGCTCTTTTTGACACTGCAAAAATACATTAATGGGATGCACTGTACTCACTGCTACAGCAGGAGCAATAATGTGGTACAGTATAATTAGGACTTGAACCATATAATTGAATTTGTGGAGGGTGCTTGTCCTGTTCACTGGTCTCATAGAATTGTTTGTTATAGTTTTCATTTGCCTCTTTTTCCATTGTGGTTTCATTGTTGTTGATTTATAAAACAAGGGTATCTTTGTGTTTGCTGTGTACTACTGATTGAAATACTAAAAACATGAAATGTCACTATCATGTTGGTGCTTGTTCTAAACTGATTTCTGTGGTGTGTTGGCCTGTAAATGGGGTCTGTCTTTAGGCTGTAGCTGTCCCACACACAACACATACATGTTCTCTGAATTGCACTCACAGTTAACAGCCTAGTTTCTCTTGCTCATTGCTTTTCTACATATCTCTCCTTCCTCCCTGTCTTGCTCCGCAGCCTGATGCCGGTGCTTTTCCTCTTCATTGGTTTTGAGAGTGGCCTATAGAGCTAATGTGTTTGGCCCTGGGATAAAGAAGGACAAGGAGAGCACAGAAATGAAAAGCAGCAATGGAGAAAATGATGGCCTCACTTACAGAGAGAAAATAGGCAATAAGGAAGAACCTGAACTGAAAGCATGGAATATTATACAAGAGCTTAAAAGAATGAGCTTTAGAAATGGAAACAGTCGGTCAGGAGACAGGTGTGGTGGTATTAGTAAATAAAGGCCTGGTGTGGCACGTGGCCTGGCTGACTGAACAACACAAACTGTAGTTTGTGAGAGTTGGAGTAAACTGTGCTGATGACTCTCTCCAGATGTTGGTGTGCCAGCTGTGCTCCGGGGCCCGTCACTGTCCCCACGGCGACACCGGAGTACGGCCGACAGAGACCAACACCACACAAGGCTCTTAGAGCGGAACAAACAGGGTTTACAGAGCTGCTGAGCAGCCAAGCTCCCATTCTCTGCTCCACGTTAGTGGCTCACTCGCTTTCACAGGGTTTGTGGGCCGGAAAATATGGGTTTATGTGTGCACATATAACATTTGGCAGCAGGGAGGCATTCAAATCCAATTACAGCCAATGCTATTTGCATGAGTTATTGTTTTAGTGGTAGAACCGTTCCATAGACTTTTGTCATAAGTCTGTCTTTTGAAGAAGAAGCACTAGTTTCTGGCTTAAATATGTATTTAAATGTGATTTGTCATACAAAGACCAGCAGCAGTTTTAAAAATGGATTTTATTTCCTTTACTTTGACGTATTTATTCCTATCCTAACCTTTAAATGTGAACTTTCACAGTTTGAAGCCATTATGGCCTCTTTCCCATTCATCCGGGTAAAGTAACCTTGGAAAGTCAGACACACCTCATCCTCACAAACAGACACTTACCGGACAGCCCATGGAGGAGTAGTGGTTCTATGAAGGTGGCCCACTGCCTGAACTATAATTCTGCAGTGCCCATCCCCTCTCTCTGTCAGCGAGGCCAGTAGGGCAGATTCTGTTCACACAGGTCACAGAGCAGCCTGGCTATTTTCCACTGCTTTTTCTCTCTGCATCCTTATTCCTCACTAGTCCACAGAGCAGGGGTCAGAGATGAGTTCAGGGCAACTGAAAATAACTGGTTCTTTCGCAGTCTCTTTACAACACTGCTGTTAGTCTCTGCTATAAACTGGAGCCTGGCTGTATGAGTTACATTTGTTCTGTTGCTGTGAAAAACTGCCATGTCTGAATATGAATTTGTCTTCTCTGTTGACCTAAAATTTAAATCAAGTAACAATATTTAGTCTTGTTAAAATATAGTGATTTTCTTGTATCTGATAAAGATTGAATTATTTCACCACATTCCTTCACAGATACTCTTTTTTTCTATTTGGAGGCATTATACTCTTTTATGTCGTAGAATTGTTGTCGGATTGCAATTTCTTCAGGGCCGTTTCAATTTTAGCCCTGCTCTCGGGTCAGGTGGATTGCAGACGGACGGATAGCGAAATGGGGCCTCTTTGAGAAGAACATTGGCTGTTTTAAAGAGCTTATTTAAAGTATTAGGAGGTCTCACTCTGGAAGAAATTGAACAGAGTTGAAATGGCAGGGTCTTACAGTTCTATGGATTCATTATAGTAGGTGGCACAATAGTGAAAGAGGAGGTGTGTGTTCATGTTACAGAGACACCCAAGGGCCTTTACTCTGAAATATAAAAGCAGCCTGGTTGCCCCTCCTCCAGTTGTTATTGCTCCAGCCCATCACAGAATGTTAAGTGCAATATGAGTGTGGACTTTTATACTTTAGGGCTCCCCTCTATAGCACTAATCAGTTTGTACTGATCTACCAAAAACGGGTAGATATTAATTCTGGCTAGTAGCACTTTTATTCTTACTAGCCATTTGTCCCGTTGGGTTTTCTGTATGCTTACTGTATTTTGACTTAAGAGGGTCTCCTGATGCCATGTTTAAGTACACTCTCATTTTGTAGTGATTCAATAAAAATAAAATACAAATAAACATATTAACATGACTTCATGCAAAAAGATAGATATTAAGGTTAAGATGAGTATTCATTTGTAGCCAGTAAAAAAAAACATGAATTAGCTTTTAGAAGGGACTAGCCTCAGGTGCTTTGTCAGCGAATCGGTCATTTCATTGACCGATAATACTGGTCGAATTAATTGCTAACTTTATTTTACCATTTTTTCTTAAGAATTTAGGACAATTTGCCCTAGTACAAATATGTAATGTTTATTGCACACATTTTTGAATCACTCCACAGTCACACACAGGTGTTTGTGTTTGCCCTGTTGTGGCAGCCATACCACATCTATCTTTGACACAAACACGTAGGGCATAAGTGAAGTGGCTCACTATAAACTGGGTTGGAGTGTGGATTGAACCACTAAGCTCCTAGTAGTCAGTAGCTGTAGTTATTGTAGAATTTGCCGTCGTTTAAGCAGTATTTCGTTTTATTTATAGTATACTACAGATTTTGAGTGCTCAGTGGCCTGTTCTGTACCTGTATTATTTATATCCCATCGCTCTCCTCTGGGTCATGCCATTAAAACAAGAGCCACTTTGTTTCTCTTAGTGAGTAAATAAAGCTTAAATAAACACCCAAATCTCCCTCCAATTAATCTTACCTGTTTGTGGTCAGTCTGTAACATTTGCTCTAAAAACACCCAGTGACTAATATTAGTGTTCAAATGTTATCCACTTTGATTCTTTATTTAGTTTCTCGGTTATTTTTGAGAACCATTCCTCAACTGTTTATGGCTTGTATGCGTTTTAACCTCTTGTCTGTTATTAGTTGGCAAGGTTACATCGAAGCAGTATTTATAGAGCAGGCTCGGGGGGAGGTTAGAGGTTGCACTCTCAAACACACCTGGGAGTCGCCCTCTTCTGTTACGGTCGTGTACTTTTAGTAAATGCCTTGCTCAAGGGCATTTTGAGGGCAGGGGAGAAATGTAACACATCAACCCCCTCACTCACTCTGTAAATTTCAGTTTTTAGAGCGCACATCTGCTTTTCTTTTCATAGCTTTTGGGGCTGCCCACTAACACAGGAGACTAACTTGGCAGTGCTACAGCTAAATCAGTTCTAACAATACTAGGGTAC
The DNA here is from genome assembly GCA_036025475.1 of Philypnodon macrostomus. Classification (NCBI taxonomy): domain Eukaryota; kingdom Metazoa; phylum Chordata; class Actinopteri; order Gobiiformes; family Eleotridae; genus Philypnodon; species Philypnodon macrostomus. Next base: position 21,227 of record JAVQKC010000894.1, read on the forward strand.
AAGCATTCGAGATCCATACAAAAGTATCATAATCATTCGTTATTTTCTCCTTCCTATGTATTTTTCCTCATTTCATAAATATTTTCAAGACATTGTGGCTGGAAAATTGTAAATTTGGACCTAAACAAGGCTTTTTTTTGTAGTATTTGAGACAATTACTAGAGTATCTTATTACTGAACATATAAGATACAAGGAGCCATACAGATTTCTCAAGAACATCAATGTGTGATATTCTGTAATATATAGACACGTGCCGTAAATATGATAATAATCGTCACCATAACCTTTTTTTCCTCCAGACTTTGACTTCAGCGTCCCCGGCTCCATGAAGCTCCACAATTTGATCTCAAAGCTAAAGAAGTGGATCAAAATCCTGGAGGCCAAGACCAAGCAGCTGCCAAAGTTTTTCCTCATTGAAGAGAAATGCCGCTTCCTCAGCAACTTCTCGGCCCAGACAGCCGAGGTAGAGATCCCCGGGGAGTTTCTCATGCCCAAACCTACACACTACTACATCAAAATCGCCAGGTAAAGGCCTCCGCTACATACGCACGTTCTGGCTTAGTAAGCAGGATCATAAATTAAAGCCAGCTATGGTGTAAAAGCTGCATGTGGCATATATAGTAAGGGAGATCTTTTTAGGTATTCCAGCAAATTACAGGAACTAATGCATAATACTTTAGAGTCAAGGACCAAGTCTGGGGCTTTGCTTGATTTTGTTTTGCCATAAGTGTGTTTGGTTGATACAGTGTCCGGGTAAGCTCAAAGCGAACTTTTTGGAGCTTTCTACACTGTTAAAATGTTTTCTCAACAAGAAACACCACCTGCCACAGAACGCAAATAAAAAACAGCTTCTAGTGTTAGGTCCGTTTGGTGTGAATGCTGCAATTATATGAAGCAATTGAATGTTATAAATTACTCCATATGTAATTTATACATATGTAATTTGTACCTGATGAGTAACCTGTTTACATACAGTTGCATGTAACTGATGTTTACATCACTATCATCTTGCACATGTAACTATACTTGCACCTTCACAACCACTGTTTACTGCTGACATAACAGCTAATGTAGCACATATATGTACATAGTCTTTAACATTTTACTTTATATATATATATGTTCTCACTTATGCATGCTGATCTTTATTTCTACTATTTTATTGTTGGCATCCAGTCCGGGCAGCAAAGTAAGAATGTCATTGTGCAGGGAAACATGTTTCCTACTGTACATATCGCAATAAACACTTTGAATCTTGAATCTAAAGTACCTTTTAATCCTTGTCAATGTATACTACACTATGCCCTGCAACTATCTGGCCATTGTTCAGGGTGAACTCTGCCAAAGGCCCATAGTAGCTGTAATATTCTCCAGTCAGATGAATGCATAAATAAATACTACACTAATTGTGCCTGTGCTTTAGGCTTTGGGCGTAGTAATGTAATGTATAAAATGTCTAGTTGTATGGACCAAGAATGGCCGAGCAGTCTGTTACATGTGCCACATTTGTGTCAAATTGGTTGTGGTTCCATTTCTGCCCTAAAGTATGGATTCTCTGTCCTTTCATAATCCATATCACTGCCAAGTCCCAAATAGAAAAGGGAACTGAACTGATGCAACGTTCACCATTTCTCCTCCTCTCGCCTCTACTCCAGGTTCATGCCCAGAGTTGAAATCGTGCAGAAACACAATACCGCAGCACGCCGCCTCTATATCCGCGGCCACAATGGGAAGATTTACCCGTACCTGGTGATGAATGACGCCTGCCTGACCGAGTCCCGCCGAGAAGAAAGGGTCCTGCAGCTCCTACGACTCCTCAACCCGTGTCTGGAGAAGAGGAAAGAAACCACCAAGAGACACCTCTTCTTTACAGGTAAAAACACAAATACATTCTAGAGGTTATGGCATCAGAAAACATTTGATACAATCTGTGAATGTGACATCTGGATTTACATACAGTCAACAGTTACATTCAACAATTTGTGATATATTATGCAGCCTTAATTTGGTGCCACCTGACCACACAGTTATGACCTCTTGTTAGAGGGGTCAATTGGCAACAACCCTCCCGTGTTATTCGCATCGATATCTCTCACCCATAATTTCCAATAGGCTTTCATGCACAGTTTCTTCTCTAGTCATCCCCTGGTGGTTTACCTCGACCCAGATGTTGCCAACCCTCCACTTACACACTTGATTGGTTTGTTTAAAAGAAAATGCGGATGGGGAATTCTCCGGTCTCCTCCAGCTCATTTCCTCCATTTTCAGAATAAGATATTCGGAGTCAATATTTTGGGTCCATGGCATATTTTCCATTGACTTTTGTGGCTGACTCAGCAACTATGGGCCTGAGGTGGGGTACATCCTGTGCAAAGATAGGACGAAAATAGGGATGCAGATACCAATGCTATTTCAATTAACAGTTTGACCAATATCGATTCCAATACCAGGGTTAGGACCTAATAATAGTTTGCAGGAATTGTGGGTTATGATAAAATGCTCTCCAACTGCATGCCTCAACATTTCTTCCGTTAATATGTGACTATTCTTTTATTCCATGCCCGCCTCTCTAGTGCCCCGTGTGGTGGCAGTGTCCCCTCAGATGCGGCTGGTGGAGGACAACCCTTCGTCTTTGTCTCTGGTGGAGATCTATAAACAGCGCTGTGCCAAGAAGGGAATCGAGCATGACAACCCCATCTCCAGATATTACGACCGTCTGGCTACAGTGCAGGCCAGGGGCACCCAGGCCAGCCACCAGGTATCATCATGTCAACATTGGAATTGAAAGTAGCATATCATATCTGTAATATATATAGCAAAAGGATTGTGGCATTTTATAGGTGTAGTCCATAAGGTTCCTATAATTCAAAAACTGAAATAGTGTCTTATTTGTGGATGCAGGCTTTGACATTAGTATCTTTTCTTTCATGTCTGATCATGTTTCCCTGCTTACCCCAGGTCTTGCGGGACATCCTAAAGGAAGTGCAGGGAAACATGGTGCCTCGTAGCATGCTGAAAGAATGGGCTCTTCACACCTTCCCTAACGCCACAGACTACTGGACCTTCCGTAAGATGTTCACCATTCAGCTGGCCCTCATCGGTCTGGCGGAGTTCATGCTCCATCTCAACAGACTCAACCCTGAGATGCTGCAGATCGCTCAGGTAACAGTCACAAATATGATGGTGTCAAGGGCAAGTGTGAGCTCTGATTCGATAGATATCTTCACTCATAGATGCATTAAGAGATCACCATTACCCTCTCCATATCGGCTCGTATGAATTACCATTCTCCCCCATGACATTCACGCTTGGCCTATCAGTCAGCCAGCCCCTGTCAATGCCAAGGATGTTTTGACAGAACATTATATTCAGTCCCGCCACTCAACAGCTATCAAAGACGTTTCAATTTGAAGACGGCACATTTGTGTGTGTGCCTCTGCCTCTCAGTCTGATGCCCGGGGTCTGGAGACAGCTTTCTCAAAGTCATTATTAAAGATGATTGTGTCAGTCGGCCACCCCTCCCCTCTGATCCTAATCGGCCTTTGCTGACAGGCGTTCCTCCGGGCAGCTAAGCGCTGGTATTAAGCCCCCTCTCTGCCTGTTCCACACTGCAGATCCCATTAGACACAGGAGGATTATGGAGCGGGATGTGTACACACAAACCACAGTCACAAACATGGAGCAAGGACAGGACATCACAGCTCTACAACACTGTGACGCTCCTTTGGAGATGTTTTTAATAATAAGTAACTATAAACCACAGTGAGCCTCCAAACAAAAACATGTATGTATTTCTCTTGAGATTTGTCTTCAGAGAATGTTCTCCATTTCCGTCTTGTGTAATTGTCTATGTAATGTTAAGGTTTTGCTTGACAAAAATGACCCAGTATATGACATTTCTCACTGTCCCCTGCCACTTTTATATGACCCTAATGTTGCATCTACAGATGTGAACCAGCTCCCAAAATAAGACCCTTGTTGGTCACCAGGCCATTAGCATTCAGAAAGCTGCCTCTCCAGCCTTCTGTCTGGAGGCTTATCAGAGCCTCTAGGGGCTGCAGTGTCCCAGCTCGCTGCCTACAGTTCCTCCTCTGGGCCCGAGGAGCAAACGACAGCAGAGCGCCACGGGATTGGAGGAGGAGAGGAAAGAGGGATGAGGCGAGACAGAGGAGAAGAAGCACTTTCAGGATTGAAATGCTCTGCTATAAAGCTGTCACAGCCACTCACCTTTTCATATAAGGAAGCTTATCTGTGTGGACTGGCCATTCGTATAGCAGTCCTCTCGCACTTAAATGCAGGCTTAAAGATGAAAACTTGGCTGTATATATTTAAGTCAGCAGGGAGGGCCGGCCCAGAGACCAGTGCATTGAGGATTATAGATGTTCTGCTGCTGATAGTTTGATGTGTTACTACTCCTGGCCAAACCGATCAATGACAGCAGCCATTTCTTTGATCTTGGCTTGTTTAGTACCTCCTTTAAACTCAGTTAAGAGAATGTAAAGTCCACAGAAGTATTTTGGTAAATGCTTATGGGCAGACTCTTCTGAAAAATGCTGTTACTTTATTTATCTTGTCTGGCCTCATTTACATTTCTCTCTTTTTTCGTCTTCTGCTTCTAGGACACGGGCAAGCTCAACGTCTCCTACTTTCGCTTTGACATAAATGACGCCACGGGGGACCTGGATGCTAATCGGCCTGTCCCGTTCCGCCTGACGCCCAACATCTCTGAGTTTCTGACCACGATCGGTGTCTCTGGGCCCCTAACTGCCTCCATGATTGCTGTGGCACGATGCTTTGCACAACCAAACTTTAAGGTATTTTTCCATTGTTATTCTCTTAACATAAGGTTTCTCCAAATGTTATTTCATGTTGCATATAAACTAGTCACAAAAGGTTTAGAGATATGTGACTTTGGTTATATTGGAACATTTAGGACCATTCTCCAATCTCCACCAAAAGTCAAAACTCCCAGACATTTTGTGACGAGTATAGTATATATATGTTTTTAGTGGTTAGTGCTCTTACCTTATAGGACATAGCTGAGATCTTTGGGCTGGTTGATTATATCTGGGTGTCCACTCCAATTTACTGTAGGTTCTCCCCAAGTACTCTACCTTCTTCCCACCACCCAAAGACATGTGTTTGTAAAACTGGTGAATCTAAATAGCTAAAAAAAGTCAATAAGTCAATGATTGTCAGCCCTACGATCTGCCCATGGTGTACCCCACCTAAGGCCCATCGTAGCCAGCAGAAGATAATGAATGAATCAGTGAAAATATTTCCAACTTTAGCCTAATTACCATAAAAACACATTTGGACACAGCCATACAATACATTGAATAGAAGCGATGGGGGTGTCTATGTATGTGTTCTGCTCATAAAATCTCACCGATGCCAAGGGAGAGTGCACTTCTTCAGAGGCAAATAAACAAAGTACACTGTGTGAACTAATTAAGGCCAGAATCCCAGAGGCCAGATTTCTTCTTGTGGTCCGAAGGAAATAGCAGTTTCTAGGGAATGGAGGCAACATAACAAACACCTAACAATCATCCACTGAAATATAGTGAAATCCGAAACCATAAAAACATTCAGTGCCGTCTGAAATTTCAGCTTTCAAGGTAAGATCGGGAACGGGTTGTACCTAGTTAGGTGATGATTGCTGGTGTCGGTACAATTCTGGTTTCCACGGTTATGCATTTAAGGTCCATGTGGCCATAATGAGCTGCTAACAACACAGTAACATTTCCCTAAAAAGGATTGGCACACCCTAAATCCAACTTAACAGCTATGTTTTAGGTGTAGAGGTAAGACTGGCCTTTATATAAATGGAGGCATTTGATTGCTTTCATTCCCAGGGTGCCAGTAAGAAAAGTATTTCCTGGAAGACTGGCATTTTCTGGACCACTTCAATGCTGAACATGCGCAGACATAGCATGTAAATTGCACTTTAAGCTTACCCTAAACTAATAGCCTTTGACTTTAGCTTTACGCAATTGTTAGCTTAATAAAAAATGCATCCAAGCTGTCTTTTAGTCAAAGGTGTGTCCTAATGGGAAACAATCAATTTCCCCTCTCTTCCTGTCTCCTATAGGTTGACGGAATCCTGAAAGCAGTCCTTCGAGACGAGATCATTGCTTGGCATAAGAAAACTCAAGAGGACACTTCCATGCCTCTGTCCCCGGCCGGTCAACCAGAAAACATGGACTCTCAACAGCTCGTGTCATTGGTCCAGAAAGCTGTCACTGCTATTATGACCCGCCTCCATAACCTAGCCCAATTCGAGGGAGGGGAGAGTAAAGTCAACACTTTGGTAGCCGCAGCTAACAGCTTGGACAACCTCTGCCGCATGGACCCGGCGTGGCACCCCTGGCTTTGATGTGTTGAAATGTAGAAATAGTCATATTTGAATACATACAATTGGACATGTTGAATGGATGCAGAAGATCCGCTGACTAGACTCGAGTTGACAGCCCTTTATTGACATGTTGTGATTTGCCCTATGTGATAACGCCATTGCCAGTACGTTGAATACAGTTAATTAAAATAATATTTTATTAAATGTTTTGTTCAGGTTATATTTATTTTTCTACATACAGTGCAGGAGATGTCAGTCTGCCATTTCGTCTGCAACGGTTGGTTTATCAGTTGGTAGTGGTTTATCTTGGGTCCAGCTTAAGGGAGAAACAAAAAATACTCCATCTTTCTTAAATAAAACTACATTAAAAACAGTTACAACATTGGTCTGTATATTACAATGTGAAATGTCAATAGATTGTGCTCTTTTTTACATACAGCCTCAAATTAAAAGTTGGTTGCTATTCCAAAAGCTTTTAATGCCTTTCCTCCTTGATTTTCGTCTTGAAGATGTAAAAACGAGCTAAACCTTTAGGGCAGGTTTGACACTGTAATGCGTTAAAAACAGCTGTGATGCAGTCATTCCCAAGCTGGTTATGCAAGCATTTTCCTCTTTTGTAAGGCATCTTTGTAGAAATGTTATCTGTACCTTGTAAATAAGCGTTTTGTTTAATAAAATGCTCTTTTTCACAACCCGGGCTGTTTGCTTTTATGTAGTAACCTCCTGCAGAGTTTTTTTACACAATGAACTCGACAATGAATCTAATAAATGTTTTAACTGCCCTCACAATTACCATAGAAACCAGCTTGTAGCAGTAAAAATAAACATCTGCACTTACACACTGCGTCAATGGCATACTGATAATTAATGAAGAATAGGCTCTTATAAGCTCACTGCTATGATTATACTCTCACTGGCCACTTTATTAGGTACACATTGCAGCTAATGGAAGTACCAGCTGCTGTAGGATTTCTGAGCTGAATATTGCATTTCAACAGGGCATTTTCATTGGATTTTTTTTAAATCTGTAAACCCTAGACATGGTTATATGTGGAAAATCCCATAAGACAATCAATTTTTAATTACTTGATGCACCAACAGCATTGTGAACATGATGTGGTATCATGTTCACAATCACTAAATCATGTTCTTCGGTTTGAACTTGAGCTGATTTGTCTTGAACATATCTGACTGAATTCATTGACTTGATGGAATGTAATAGGCTATAGGTAAGCTCACAAGCAGATAAATATTTGTGCTCAATAAAGAGACTAGTATCTGATTGTTTTGACAGTAATGGTCAGCAGCACAGATTGTGTTTTTACAATGCCATAGTTTTGAGGACTATATGGAATAATATTGTGCTCATCCTTCCACCTCCTCATAAGAGCTCTGCAGAGGCTTGATTAATGCAGACCAGTGGATCTCTGAGTGAGATGGCCTCTATTGACTTATACGCTCTGTCAGCTGGTCCCCCTCCTCTCATAAACAATGGTTATATCTCTGTCCGGCTCGGTCCACTAGCATAGTCTTTGCCTTCCGACATGCTTCTAACCATCCCCAACATTTCATCTTCCACTAATCCTTATAAGGCCTGATATTTCTGCTGACTACGATGTTTTCCTTTTGTTCCCCGGTTACCGTCGATTGCATTTGCTATTTATATGAGAAAATATATAGCAAATAGATCTGGGCTTGTTAATGCATCCATCTATTTCTCCACAGTTTAAAAGATACCTGAAATATGTCAGCTTATATCCTACAATAGGCTATTTGACATGGTCGTATAAAAGCTATGTTGATGTTGTTTTAGTATGTGTGTGGGGGGAAAAAAGGAGTCACATCTGGAGTTTTTTGAAGGCCTCCTGAAAATAGAACAACAGTGTATGCTTTTGTGACCCTTGACCCTGATGTTGAATCTAATGACCCCCGTGCCCAAAGGTCAAAGGCTCAGAAGAGGTCAGTATGATGAAATATTGTAAAATATAAAGCCAGAGACTGCCACTGTTGGCTAATGACTAATGACCCAGGGCAGCTGTGGCTACATAGTAGCTTACCATCATCAGGTGTGACCGTGGAGTGAATGAATAATTTAATTATGTAAAAGCGTCTTTGAGTAGTTGTGAAAAGCGCTATATTATTATTAGTTTTTTTGGGGGAAACCCTGTAAAATGGAAACCTAAATGTGCCCAGAGAATTATTGTTGCCACCACCATTTACCAACATATCTGATTGGAGACGATGTGTTTTCGGCTGTGAGGGTGTGAGTTTTTTGGGGGAAACCCTGAAAACTGGCACAAATTGCTTGTTCCTGTAAAATGGAAACCTAAATGTGCCCATAATGGACTGAAATGAGGATATATAATATATATGCTTGGTGCCTCTAATGAATTTACTTCACTTGCCAGATCTTCCTTTGTGTATTTAAAATGATGAGATACTTACTCTTGGTCATAGATTTTCCTGAAAGAAGACAGAACAATCATGATATGTCTGTCACAAAGGGAAGTTCTGTGATTTTAAAAACAGGAAGTGTTCTTACTTTAGCGCTAACACACATGCAATCAAATGTTGCTTGACTTCTTCCTCTTTCTCGTAAGCTTTGAGAGCCGTGTTGGCGTCGTCATGGTGATAGCAGTAAATCTTATACACGTCTTCTAAAGCTGCCTTGGCCTGGATGAATACTTCCCCTGGAAAATCAAACCTTATTAGAACGTGATGAGCTGGCCTGAGGAGTAGTCATCCACTTGAGATTACCGATGACGATTGCTTCAGGGTCGGGGTCGGACATTGCTTCTCGCAGTCTGTGAAGGAGAGAGGCTGAGACCTCACACACGGTCTCCATGTTAGTGAAGAGACGGTCCACATCCACAACCTAATGCAATGCAGCCAAAATGACCATGACATGGGGGGGTACAGAATATGTACTATATTTTAAACTGTTATCTGTCTGAATTAGCATTATGGGTCAAACAGTCACTAAGTACTTGAGTATTTTTTTTCAGGCCCCCATCTGAGGGTATGACATCACAATAGTCATCTTCAATAGTCATCTTCAATAGTCATCTTCAGTATAATATGTATTTGTGAAACCTTCATGATGAATTGTTGGGTTTGGAGCCCCTGAAGTCTATCGGTGTTTTGCGGGCGTGGTTTATCTCAGTTGGTGTGTGGCTCTTATTCAGAGCTAGAAATGCACTTGAAATCACTCAGTATATTTTTGTGAATGAGTTCTTTTTAACTTCAGTAATATTATTTTCTCTTACTTGAGTGAAATGATTGGCTACTCTACCCGCCATATGAATTAAACAGTATCATTTACTAAATCATTTAATCCCATAAAACCCAACAAGATTACAAAAAAGCCTTACAAAAATTTGCTCCACAGTCACGCCACTGTAATCCAAATCTCAAAATTTCTGAGTTTCGAGCTGCTTTAGTGCTAAATAGTGCTGGTTTTAGACCTGGTTTAGATGTGGTTAATCAGGCATCAGTGAAGTATGACATTGAGTTAACTTTTGCCTCCATTCCAGAATTTTGAACATTCATTTGACAGATGGCGTCGTGAGTTTGAATCCGGTTCATGACAGTTTGCTTTTCATGGTTTCCTGACACACTACTGTCAATAAAGCAAAAAGCCCCCAAAAAATATCTTTAAAAATTAAATTCATTTTTAGGCAATATGGGTTAAGTGGAGCAGGATTCAAACCCCCAACCCTCTGGTGACCGCTCTCCAACAGACTTGAAACAGACACGATGTACCTGCATGTTCCGTAGCGGCTGGACCACCTCCCTGATGCACAGCTCCAGGTCTGTCAGGAAGTCCTTCTCAGTCTTCAACAGCTCCTGTATGACCTTTGACCTGCGCGTCATCTTCCTGAGTCGTATCTCCTCGGGATCCAACGCTGGAGAGGCGGGTGTGGACAGGTCGAATGGGGTCATCTTTTCTGGGGTAACAATAGAATATGAGGTGTCAGATTCTCCATGCCATTGTCCGTGCCACCATAATTCATGAATTGAATTGTTCCCATATGTAAACAATAGTCTTATAGTCGAGTTATAACATGTTTGTGTCATGATTCTGGGGGCAGGAAAATGCAGAGTTTGTGTGTGGTGGATAGATACAGGGGGCTAATGGAACTAATAAAAATGAATCAGTTCAACATGTGTGGGTTTTTGGGGGGATATTTCTTATAAAATCCCATATAGCTAAATGCCTGAGCAGCCAGTGCCATTTGTTGTGTGTGCTCAGGAAAGAAGGATGCTTCCTGTCTGCCTAATAGTGAGCACGCAGCACTTCCTGCTTTGAGGAGAAAGTGATGGAGTGTCACAGAGAGCGGTGGAGGCTCAGGTTACGGAGCTCATGATGGAGGCACCGCTCAGGAATCTGCTGCTGCTTAGAGCCATGAGGAAGGACACACATACAATATACACAGGGGCGTAACATCAGGCAGTGCAGCCCAAGAGGAAGAGGGGGCCCATAATGACTTGTATTAATTCAGTTATCAATAGAGAGGGGGCCCATAATGACTTGTATTAATTAATTTATCATTATAGAGGGGGCCAATAAATACATGTATTAATTCAGTTATCAATATAGAGGGGGCCCATAATGACATGTATTAATTCAGTTATCAATATAGTGGGGGCCCATAATGACATGTATTAATTCAGTTAAGTCAATATGAACATTTATATATATTTTAATTTAAACTACACAGAAAAAAGGACAATAAATCACTTTGAAATTATTTCTATGTTTACCTTGACATCACAATACATACAATAGAAGACAGATTCAACTGCTGACATACAGAAATAGAATGGTACAAGAATATCATGGAGGATTATAGCTGATACATAATGCTGTATTTAACTTTAGATAGTGTTGGATTTGGGTTACATAGGTAGACAACAAGGCACCAGAAATTCTCCTCCATACAACAGATTTTAAAAACCTCAAATGAAAATCCATAGTCAATTTCCTTATTTACTAATAAACAGAGGAACAACAAGTATTTTGGGGCCCATTCTGAAAACCTGCCCTGGGGCCCCTCATTACTATGTTACACCACTTAATCACACAAGTAAAAGTGAAACAGTCAGTCATATTTAACTGAGCTAAACTGTGCAAATGAGCATCACAGTTCTTCATATACAATATATTCATGATTATAGGCTCGCTCACGTTAAATTCAGAAAAGTCTTAATAATGCTGTCATTCATTCTGGGCTTCAAACACCTGTCGTTTCCCATACACGGAATAATAAACCAATAAATGATGCTTGTTTACTGATTATATTTCTATGATAGACAGTTGGTGATTTTGATATAACTGTGTTGATTTAAATGGTCTGGGTTAACAATTACCATGTGCTACCTAATCTTTGACCATTATCAGCTTTAAAACACACCCAGAAACAGCATTGTACCTATATGTATGACCACAGTTTTTACTATAAATTGAGCAATGGTCAATTGATTTAGTCTTTCCTGGTCTCACACTGTAGTCATGGAAACTGATTCAAAAAAGAGTCCTTACCTCTGCTAATATCTCCCATTTTAAGTCAAGTCTGGGTTATTGTGATATTGTGAGTAAGAGTTTTGGAGAGCCTGTTAAAATGTAACCACAATGTAAACAAACTTTCAATATGAACTTGAGTGGTCACTTGCGCTCTGCCCAGAAAAGCCATTTAACCCTGAACAGTGTATATAATCTAAGCTACATTCAAGCACCTATTAGCATTTAGCACAGACTCAATTTAACTGAAACAAACAACCACAAAAAAACACAAATGACCACAAACGACCACAAACGACCACAAACAACCACAAACGACCACAAACGACCACAAACGACCACAAACAACCACAAACTACTACAAATGACCACAAACGACCATAAACGACCACACTAACTTATTAAAGAAGGCTTTGTGGCGAATGGATTAAATCTGAGCAGACTCTGATGAACTATTGTGGTCGTCAACATTTCTGTAAGGACCTGTGTGGAGCTGACGTTACCTGTGAGGAGCTGATGTTACCTGTGTGGAGCTGATGTTACCTGTGTGGAGCTGACGTTACCTGTGTGGAGCTGACGTTACCTGTGTGGAGCTGATGTTACCTGTGTGGAGCTGATGTTACCTGTG